>JAPTYQ010000011.1:12798141-12810220 GCA_029814465.1 Ostorhinchus cyanosoma
AACAGATGGAAGTCTTTTGTGGTAGTTGTGGATTAGACCCTATTTTCTCAGATGGTAAAACTGTCCATTCTTGGTAAAACACTGTCAGTTCCTTTCAGATTTGGGGTTTTCCTGCACTAACTGCATGTTTGACTCCTCCCCAAAGTGACTCAATGATATTAAAGTCCGGAAACTGAGATGGAAACTCCTTTACCTTCACTTTTTTTCTCCTGTAGCCAATGACAGGTGGACTTGGCCTTATGTTTTAGGTCATTGTCATACTGGAACATTTAAGACCATCCCATGCGCATTCAGTCAGGGTATGTAAACTTATGAGCACAACTTTATATCAAACACATAGTTGTTTCACCTCAGGTAGCGAACTACATTTCCCAGAACCCCTTTCACTGTTTCTTTTGGCAGTGACATGGTGTATTCAGGTGCATAAAGAGGCCGCTGCGTTGCATAATAGATAATTGGACCTTTCAATAGGAACTTGACCCGCTGCTAAACAAGACTCCACAAAAGCTGATGTATGGGATGTATCTATAGTGACGTATAACAAACACTGGAAAGGTCTTACCTGGAGGAGGGCATGTCGGCCTCTGTTCCTTTCAGTGGAAGGTAGTGGGCTTTGGATTTTGAGGCTGGGACGAGAGCTGAGAAGCAGTGAGGGGGGAGGAATTTCTGCTGGTACTCTGTAGTCATGGAGGCCCCGGTGTAGGTTCTAGGGGCCACAGGATACTTCCTGATCATGAGAGACCTTACATAAGAGACTCCACTTAGACAAAGTTAATTACATTTGAAAGCATTTTGAGGCTCCACTTTTCTACTTGTATTTTCTTACAATAAGTATATGACCCTCAGGAGGCTTATTGAAAATACACTGTAAAAAAAAAAAAAAATCTGTTATTTTTAATGGAAAGAAACTGTCAGCTGTGGTTACCAGAATAATACCATTAAAAAAAACACAACCATTAGAGAGTAACATGTAGATTTAACACTGGATTTCAGTGATATTTACATGTTTAAAATGTTAAATTTACTTTATTGCTTTTGAAATATAAGAATAGGCTTTTTATTTCAACATTACAGTCTAGCAGTTGAAACGGCACCATATTGTTTTATTTTCTCAAAACAGTAGAAATCCATCATTTCTGGTTTTGTTCACATACTCTTCTTGTAAAACCTACAGCTACATTAATCATAAAAACAAAAAACCTTTTCAAATAAACAATTTTACATTGTATTTCCACTTACAGTTTTTTTATGTTGCAATTTTACATTTTGGTGTTAATTCTACAGTCATTTTTTACAGTGTACAGTTCATACTTTGCTTTTTAACAAATATAGTCTATTCTGTACTTATTATTACAGATTTTGAGTGTTATTTTATATCTTTTTATGCACATTTTCATACTTAATATATGTTCAGTCCTATATGTTAGTCCTTAATTTTAATATTATAGGCCTTATGCTGCTGCAACACTGCACATTTCCAGTTATGAGACCAAGAAAGTCCTTATCTTATCTTATCTTATCTTATCTTATCTTATCTTATCTTATCTTAATAAATCCATCTTTGAATGCATTCTTGAACCCCCATACAGGGTTTTAAAATGTATACTCAAAAATAAATGAACTGAAATTACCTGAAATTTGACAACAAACAACAAAGTCCGCGCAGGTCACAAGTGGATTTATTTCTTTTCTTTCGTCCTGTCGACTAAATCCCAATCAAACTGTCCTCCTCCCATGGTGACAGAGGTATAAATATTTCACCCTCACCTCACGGAACTGGTTTGCAGGTTGTCCTTTTTCCGTGTTTTCTGTTCCCTCATAGTTTGCGCCGTGCGTCAAAGCGGGTGCACCCTGCGCGTTTCATGCGTCCGGTTTGAAGACTTAGGAGATTTTTTTTTCTTTTTTTCTTCTTCCTTTTTTTTCCCAACATGCTCCCTGACTCTGACTCTGACTCTTGGCTGCTGCAGACTTAAAAGGTATGAATAATTTACTGGAGGAACATGGGATGTGTGTTGAACAGGAGTGGCACACAGCGACGGAGCATCTAAAAATAAACACTAATGGAATGGATTACTCTGTGATGCAGGAGAGGATGCAGCTCGTGATGATGATGATGATGATGCTGATGATGCTTGTTTTGGCGCGTAATAGGATTCCAAAATATCTCTGTTGGAATTTCATATCAGATGCATCTACTTTAGAAGAAGTCCAGTAAAAACCAAATGGCACTGAGCTGTTCAGTTACGTCACAGCCTCATGTGTGTGTGTTTTTTCTTCTAAATGTGCTGAATAAGCAAGGATGCGACGGGCATTTTGCAACGTGACTTCCAAAGGCCTCTCCATCTGTCACTTTATATCCATGTCCAAAAAAAAAAAAAAAAAATCAGAAAAGGAGGGGGATATAAGCCCAAGCACGTGTGCGCACTCAGTCTGTGCAGTAAATGTTGCTGTTTTGAAAATGGGTGTTGCACTTTAAGAGAAATTCCACTTTTAATCTTTATATTTAATTTCTATTTTAGCTTTGGAGGAAAAAAAAATATATTTGTCCACTAGATGGAGTCCAAAGCTTTGGAAATGTGAGTAGAGACACATCTGAGAAGGTTATGTGAAAGTAGTTGGGGGGGGTCACAGAAAAGTTGACCTTCAGAGTAAAACCAACTGGATGAAATTGGACCAGTTCTGTTTATAATGAATGTTTAAGGAGCCTATTATTGCAATTTTGTCTAATGCTTATTAAATAAATGGACTAAGATACAAAACATAGTATTATACAGATGATGTTAATGATGATTATAGTAATATACTCTGGAGTTTATTTGTATAAAGTCTCTATAATGTGTTCTAATGGGATATAAACTCATATATTTTAGAAGGTACAGCTTTAAGGGTTACAGGTACATTAAAATAATCTCATAACAGATGTAAAAGTTGCTTGTGAACTCCAGCCATCTCCCTTCTGAGTGACTTTAAAATGCTTTTTCAGAAACTCATTAAAACGCACAAGTAAGAATAACCTTTTTTTAACAGCGTTTTGAAAAAAAGTACTTTTATTCAAGTCTTTCCAAATGCGTTTTGGCATCTTAAGATGGTTGAACCGTGCAAAGGGATGAATGTGACGTTAATTCTGTCCATTAAATGTAACTTACAGCGACGGCAAATTAAAAGCAACGATCTGAACGTCAGCATTGATGCAGAATCCTCCAGATTTGTGCTGATGTCTGTGTAGGGCTGTGAAAGAAACGCGCCAGACGGTGGTGCCAAAGGCTTGCGCATCATTCCTGTCACTCAGAAAGGCTGTTGGATTCTACATGTGGACCAGAGTTGACGCAAAGTGCAGGAATATTTGGAATTATTAACCACTTCTCCTGTTAACGTGTAATTAAATGGAAGAAGTGCAGTCGTTTAACAAAAAAATAACCTTTATTGGCACGAATTTTAGTCCTGTGAGTGATTAAATATCATGGGTATGAATCAGAATAGAGTGCCATTCTGTTTTATTTAGTTCTGGATGAACATTTGATCAAGTTTGAAGCATCTCGCAGTCAGAATAAGTAACTTCGACATCATACAGACGCTGTTTTGTGCCTCTAAGTCCTTCTCATGCTATAAATCTGTTTGTATGATTTGACTAATGTGAAGTAGACTACTCTCTGAAAACAATAAAGTGAAGAAATGAACGCGTAAAGAGCGAGCGTCTGAGATTTCCGTGCGTTTTTACGCAGCGTCATGACTAAAAAGGAACATTAAATGATACGTCTCCTTAATTTGTGAAGTGATAAATAATCTTGAACATGTTTTTTTTTTTTTTGGTGTGTGTGTGTTTGCACTTAATTCACAGCTGTTCTAATTGTGCTGCGTTTAATTGTTCAGGTTTCACTGCGAATCGATGAAAGGCTGAGTTCAGTTCATGACAATTGTATTTGCGTAAATGGAGCAGGTCAATAAATTATGTTAATCAGTCGGATAGATTGGAGGCGTGTTGTGTCTGTAATGAGGGGGAGCATGCTTGCACCGAGGAAAAGCCCACAGTAGTAATGCTGTCTCCACAACAGACGCGCAGCTTTTTGTTTCCCCTGAATCTACTTTATTGTGCATTATTGACATTTCCTCTGCAGCGGGCTGTTGTGTGAGCTTCGGTGCAACAAGTTTGCAGGAGCCACCACCAACGCGCCATCGTGCAGGTTGACAGGCTTTGGCAGGAGCGGCTCCACACTCATCTCTGTCACCACAAAGTCACTGTACGTGAACGCCGCATCGCAGGCGCACTCACATAACAGTGTGCCGTGAATTCGTGACTCGGTGCCAGATGCAGTTTGCTCCCACCAGCGCGTGGAGTTGTAGTTAAATGAAAATAGCAGAAGCAAAAGGAGCATCCAAGTGCGTGGAAAAAATGGAGAAAGAAGCGGCACCCCTGAAGCGACAACACTGTCGCTCAACTGTACTGAATATAGTCTCGACGTTGTGTTCAGTGGCTTCCATCGCCTTTTGCATATTCCTGAGCTTCAACACAGCTGATATTAAGAACCGGGTCGTGGAGTTGGAGAGCGGGAATGGAGAGCACACCTTTACTGGTTCCCCTGGCTACTCCATGGATGATTTTAATTCATTGATTCAACAAAGAGTGGATGAGCTGCTCTCTCAGGTAAACATATCTTTCCTCTGGACTCCACTTCTACTTATTTTCCAAGTACAAATAGATCACAACAGGTTTTTTTTTTTTTTTTTTTTTTTTACTTGAAAGCCTCATGTCCAAATGAATGAAAATTGCATTCTTTGAACATTTTTAGCGCTCCTATGAGAATTATGTGAAGATTCGGACTGCCAGACAAACATCACCTGAATGCAACTGCCCTCCAGGTAAATCCAAACTACTTTCCCCCAATGCATTATGGGCATGTGTGTGTGTGTGTGAGGTACAGAATCTGCAGAGGTCTTTAGTTTTATTTCATTGAAACTGATGACATGTAACAGTTTGCCTGGATGGTGTTGATAGTTGTGGAGGTCTCCTGTGAAGGATGCAGACAGCTGATGGACCATTACACTTAACCGAAAGAAAGGCATTTAACAGACGTCTATACATAGAGGTGCTGAGAGGTTGTTTGACCAGTGATGTTGCCTGCTCACTTGTCCATTTTGGAAAAAAAAAAGACACTTGAAATTCACATATTCCACCAGTAGATGGAAACATTTATTCCTTTAGTGTTGGTCAGCATTCTGATCATTTTGGGATGAAGGTTAGTGTAATAGTGGGAGATTCTTTCCCAGAAGGTTGCACAGAATTCAGTGTAATTCCAGCTGAAATGTTGTTTATTTCTGAGTGAAAGTACGATATTTATGATTGTATTTGTTAAATATCAGTTTGAAGAAATGCATTATCCATTTTATTTACAGCCCTAAATATCCATTCAGGTGCTTCAAATGATATTTATGTTGCATAAAAGCCACATGTATACGTTTAAAACTGCCTTTCTGAAGGATTTTCTTAGAAACGTATATTTTTATTACAGATATTGGTTGGTCACTTTGCAGAATATCAAAGCCTTGGCTCCCATTTCAGTTTGGATTGAAAGGCTCTTTGATTTGAGAACTTGGTGTACTACTTTACGTTTCCTTAGGGTAAACATCACTCTTCCCAGCAGCTTCATCTCCCAGTGCTTTCCGAGAGCCACATGTGAACCTCATGCTTGTTTCTGATCCACTTCTGGCTGTGGAGCTGCAGAGGCAGACTACCTGCTACAGGAAACTGACATGTTTTCACAACTTTTGAAAGTTTGATGAAAAAGGATCTCCTCGGCTCCATATGGGAATGTGATCCAGTAAGTGTGAACATGGTGTAGCTGACCTTTACAGGAAAAGCTGTAGCGGTGACAAAGTGCAGAGGAGCCTTGTGGTGGGATGTTTCGATGGATGATCCAGGTGTCAGTCAGCATCTGTGCTGCAGGAACGACGTGTCCTTGAGCGCTGGGCTGGATCTGTCCATGTTAGGGTTACTGCTTTGTTATAATTGACCTCTGACCTCTGGAGAGAAGATTATTCTTGATGGAAAAAAGCAGTAAAGTAGGATGTTGTTTCTAAGGGTTGTCATTTAGTAGCATATTTTCCGGTCATAATCACAATTATCTGAAAGAAAACCTCTTTATTGACTCAAATTTATAAGTTTTCACAAGTGGTTTATCAATTGTGAATGACTCATCTACTGAATGGGAATGCCTGAATTAATGAGCCAGAAGTACTGGAAGTATTAACCATAATGAGACTCTCACAATCATGCCCCTCTCTGTTCTAAATCCCTATCATATGTCTGCTATTTATTTTCTCCCACCACATTTCTGTTAAGGGCAGAAATAAAACAAAGAAAACATTTCACTTCAAATGAAGCGAAGCAACGCGAAAACCGAGGCGGCACCGAGCTTGATGTCTCAGACTGGCAACAAGTCAGGCCCTCAAATTTGATTACATTAATTCATGTTCTATATATTTTGCACTACTATATACAAAACGTATATATTAGTTGTATGCTTTGAAGAATCTGCAGTGGATTGAAGTGTAATGTGCATGCATAACCCATGCAACTTGTCCCAGACTTTGTTAGGCTCTGGTGGGCTTTTTCAGGCGCGATGTCTTCACTCTGGATGAATGCTGAATGGGTTCACTCAATATTTATCCTCCCTTCTGTCTAGGAGACAGCCCATGGCTCAGATGTGGTCTTTTTTTTTTTTTTTCTTTTAAGGGAGGACCGTAATGTGCTTTTCACAGTCTTCACTTTATTGCTGTCAAAGAAGATGGAGTGACTGCATAGACAGTGCAATGGTCTGTGGCTTCAGGATATTTTATCGGTTGCTTCTGTATCAGTGCCTTCTTTATCAAAGATAGTCTGTTTTGAACTTTGTGTCCTTTAGTGTATTTAACGCATACTGACGGAATCCTTGATTTCTGGAAGTGAAGTTGTCGTAGTTCATCTCGTCATTCTTACACTGATCTGATATTCTCATCAATATATGCTCGTTATTTGTGAGCTTCTGAGTGTCTAAAAGTGCCAAAACTTGAGTTATACCAGAACTCCTCGTTGCAGTTTAAGATGAATTGTACATTTTCTTGGACTTAAAACACCCCTTTACCTTTCTGCTAAATGCTTTTACATCTGAGGAAAACAAAACCTCTCAAACCAACTCAGTGTGGAAATGTCACACCCATTCAGCGTGCGCAGATGAGTCTGTTGTGTAATTGTTTCAGCATTGGCACGCTGTTTTCTTTTTCATTTTTTCGTGCACCTTCTTTGCCCCTGGGATCTGCATTCCATAAGGGGCCTGTTGTTTAATGGGACTATAATAAAATGTGCAGTCAGCAAGCACTGGTGCTTTGCTCTTTCCCTGTTTACTCACCCATATGCCTCAATGCCTCAACTCACCCCCCCCCTCCCTTCTATCCTACTCCCACCCCTCCCTTCCCCTGCATCCCCTTTTCTCACTCGGCAGCATTTCTTGAAGTAAACGCTTCAAAAACCTGGCAGCTAAACAGTGGCCAAGTGCTCCCAAGAAACAGCAGCATTGTTTCTCTCCCCTTCCTCCACTAAACACCCAATACTGGGGTGTCGAGGGCAAAAAGGCAGCAGGTCATCAACTGGCTGTTTGTCTTACATTTCAAAATAAAACACCGAGAAGAAAGAAGTAATATCTAGGTGCCATATTTGATTCACGTCACCAGAAACAAAACTAACATTCTTAACCTAATCATTCCTTTTCAAGCTTCTTGTGGCCAAGCTGGGTTCCACTCCCCCCTTTTCCGCCTCACAAAGTGTGTAATCCCAGTGGCCTGATACAGTTACATTTGTGCCAATCACCTCTGATATCCTCAACTCACTGGGTAACTTGTAATTAATCACTGACAGCTTTTGAATTAAGCCCTCTGTGTGGTTTGGTGCTGGGAGGTGCCTTAATGGCTGTGTAATTACTGGGTGCTAGGTAAAGCTAAGCAGACTTCCAGGTAGTCACAGTGGCCAGATGCTTTTGGTTAAATCCGTCAGATTAGGCTGTGAGCAACTCAAGTTAAAAGATGCAGTCGGTGAAGCCTTGCAATCAGTTTTAAATAGGCATATATGACTTTTGATGCTGTTCAGTAGCTCTAAGGAGCATCTTAAACGAACTGTACTTAAAGCTGCAGGAGCTGAAATGAAGAGGAAAAGCAACTCAACAATTATAAAAATATTCACCTTCCTTTTGCAAAACTCAAAAGACTTCATATGAATTTCGATGACCTGATGCAGATATGGAAAAGCGAAGCTGCTTTTCCGCGCTTCTGTGTTAAGTATTAAGCCGCTGTAGAGCAGTGGAGTCACGTCTGGCTGGATCCTAACAGTGATTGGTTACAGCTGTCAATCACATATTTAATGAAAATACTTACGAGCAGCCAAAACCTCCCGTCATGATGTCGATTTTAGACGCAGACCTCTTGTTTCCTCTCTGACATCTTGAATTAGAATACACTGAAAAGTAGTTAGAGAAGTTTTACCCAGTGGTGTGTAAAAAAAAAAACAAAAAAAAAAAAAACTAGATTGAAGCTGTAAGGGTGGATCAGTCCGGGATTATTTTGCTGTAATGACTGTTATAGACGTAGACTTAGACAAACTTTATTGATCCACAAGGGAAATTACTTGGTCACAATAGCTCAGTTGCATACAAAAAAAAAAAACACTTGAAAAAACACTAGCAAAAAAGGAAATGAAGTGTGAAGAGATAAAAGCAATAGAATACACAAAGCAGAAAAAATATGATCCTTATTACTTTTACTTATTAAATGACTGTTTACTAAAGAAATGAATCATTTGACAATAAAAAAAAAAAATTGATTGAAAAATTCAGTCTTGCAGATTTGCACGTGCTTAGATGAAGTCTGTGTTGTGCATGGAATTTTAATTTTTCCATTTCTAACCCAAGTATTGTCTCAGTGTCTTCCATCAGGATAATAACAGTTATTTCAGATTACGGGACTCGTTATTCTCACTGTTAATTTTCTTATACTCCTACAGCTTCAACAATGCACAGTCAATTTTCTGAAGTGGTGTGTGGTGGATTTATGTGTTTAAACAAAAAAAAAAGAAAAAAGAAAATATGTTGCTTTAAATACAATGACGTGAAAGGTGTGCAGTAGGTGAGGAGCGACACATGGATTGTTACTCAGGCTATGTTTGCTTTGTTGTTTGGGAGTAAAATGTGATGAAGATATCACCGTCACCACAATGTTTAATACACAAACAGTGTACAGTGTATGTCAAAACTGGAAACGATTGCAGCATGGGCGACTATAAGTGGATACGTTTAGTAGCAGGTGGGTAGTTAGCTTGAAGCTATTGGTATTATTTGCATATTAAGAGAAAAGGAAGGGCAAAATGCATTTAATCAATATATTTTTAGGCGTTTTAGAGCATGAGTGTCCAATCCTGGTCTTGGAGAGCTACTATCCTGCACCTTTTTAGATGTTTCCCTCTTCCAACACACCTGACGGTTGTTATCAGGCTTCTGCAGAGCTTGATGACAGGCTTATCATTTGAATCAGGCCTGTTGGAAGAGGGATACATCTAAAACATGCAGGATAGTAGCTCTGGAGGACCAGGATTGGATGGAAATATGTCCAATCAAGCAGTAACATATAAACAGAGTAACTATTTGAGTAGGTATTTCTAAGCACTTTAACATTATGTAAAATAAAATTTGAGGAGATGACATTTTTAGGTGAAAAATGTCAAATTACTGCACGACATCTGTCTTTGAAGATTTACGCAAACATTCAAAACATGCAGGTCTTGACAGAAATCGATATCAAGTAGGACAAAATCTTTTAGATATTACATTCAACTATACTGAAAATACATTTTGGAGTAAAATATTGAAAAGTCTCTGTTTTATCGACATGAGAATGTAGTATCACGTGGACAGGTTGCCATAGTAACACATGATTGACTCTTTATCAACCAAAATGTATCAAAAGATCATTACTTTCTGTAAGTTTCACTCAAATATCTGAGTTATAAGTAAGTTGAAAATTTAAAATTGGTATTTTAGTGGTAACACATGGACAGGGCCTTTTTAAGCGACTCTAAATATCAATAATATTCACAAAATAATGAAAATATAAGACTTGAAACTTAATCATTAACAGACTGGATTCATTTTCAAGCTACAGGACTGCTATGGTGTAAAAAACACAATCGATAAAATCAGTTTTAACTTTTTTTTTTAACTGCAAGTGGTATTTTAAAAGGGATAACAGTTCCATAAAATAGCGAAAAAGCTAAAAAAAATGAGTCCACTTAATAAACGACATCTACGAATTGACTTTCTCACGCTGATGTTCACTTTCACTTTCAATTGACAGGAGCCAAATATGGATGTCGGTGAGATTAACTGAAAATAGTAAATAGGAACATAAACTCTAGAAAAGTAACTCAAAAGAAACGAATAATAACCACACAAACACTAGATAATACTTACATATACTCTGACAAAATGACAAATCATGCAGGGAGCAAAGAAAACAAAGAAAATGTCTTAATTTGTCTTTGAATACAGAAAAAAAGACGGAATCTCAAACTTTGCATCGTAAAAAAATAACTTGAGTTTTGTAAAAGTGAGTCGTGACTTTATAGACATTGGAAAATCTGAGTCCATTTCAGAACCATTAATATATAACAAGTGATCCAAATAAAAAAAACAACCAGTATGTTCACTTAAGCACACATGCAGGTACGGATCTTACACATAGAACCTTTATTGCGTCCATAAAATGTCAATAGGTTTAACAAGGGTTTAAAATTCTTCACGTCAATCTGCTTTACTAGTGATTGCTGTCATCGACCGATTAGAATAAAGTATTCAACATCGCTATGTAACCGTGAATGATAATTACACACATTTTTTTTTTTATTCAAGCCACACCTGACTCATTCAGCACAAGTAATATTAGTTCCAATAAATTAAAATTACCGTGATGTGATTTATGAAGATGGATCATTAGAGGTGGAACATTTGCCCTATAATTTTCAATTCTCACACAAGGTTTATTCTAAAGGGCAGGATGCTGCAAATAGCACAGATGGTCTCTTTATGCCTTTGACACAGCATTTTTTAATTTATTTTTTTTATTTTTTTTTTTATGGGAGATGATGAGGCATGTCAGCTGAAAGCATTTGTAATGAAAGGGTGGCACACATTTCTCCTTTTTACTAAGCATTAACCTGAGGGGACGCTGTGAATGAAGACGAAGCGGGATTTTTATTTATTTATTTATTTATTTATTTATTTATTTATTTTATAAGAGCGATGCTACGACAGGGCTCATCTGGAGCTTCAGCTACCTGAGGTCTGGAGAGGACTGACGGCTCTAAAGAAGTAGAGGAGATTGGAAATGCTTGTGTCTAATGATTCGTCTCATGTGTCCTTGAACATTTCCTGGCAACGATCCGCCAGCGTCATTTTGTGTGGAATAATGTAGGAAGCTTGGAAACCCTGTTCTGGATGCTTCTACAATTACAAGTTTTTGGAGTTGGATGAAGAGGTTTCCATGACCACAACATAACAGCGCACTTCACGGCTAAACAAAAGAGTTGTGTCCTCTTTTTTTTTTTTTTTTAATTTTATTTGGCTCGTTCTAAAGAAAGCTGTGTTTTAGACAGATAGTAGAATTCGTTGCATCATCAAAGCATTAGACTCCAAGTGTTAAAAGTGAAGAAATTCCAGTGTGATTTGGTGCTTTTACTGTAGGTATGATGGTGAATGTGGACAGAAGATCATATCACATTTGTAATTTATTATATCACGGGCTTTGAGCCAAATCCGGCCCACCAAAAGGTCTAATCTGGTCCACCGGATGAATTATGCGAAGTGTAAAAATGTAAGTAAATTTTGCTGTGTCAAATTAACACTAATAGAGTTTATTTTAACTCTATTCTAGAGTGTTTTCGGTCCCTATCCAGATAAGTGTTAAACAAGGGTGTTAAAATCATAGCGTAAAACTAACTCCACTCAATGTATTAAAAAGTGATGCTTTGGTAAGAGATTGACAGCAGGAAATAATTACTTGAAGA
>JAPTYQ010000011.1:12828897-12844175 GCA_029814465.1 Ostorhinchus cyanosoma
AAAACAGCAGAATTTGGCTCATAATATATGTAATTTTCTGGATATTTAAGTGGATTTTAAGAATTGGTTTAAAAAAACGTAAAGAAATTGTATGATAAATCTAGTAACCAGTCCTATTAAATGTGTGAATACAGGCCTCATCTGTAAACATGATTTCTGTTGGACTCAGATCAGATCAGAGTGATCCTATTTCTATCAATAGTAATGGTGAAACAAAACTCCCATGATCCCATGCTATTTCACAACATCCTCGACTATTATACGTTTTATTCTAGTTTTGATTGAGAGACCTGGCGTCATAAATTACACACTGTGCACTTAAGATACTCCCTTGTCTCACATGGAACATTTCACCCTGTTGATCTATGAGTATCAAATATGTTATTTCTCGATTTAGTCAAAATATGGTTTGTCAGATACTTAAATTTTACCAGGCATGTATTATTTTATAGCCATGCATGTAGTTAATTTAAGCATCCCATTTGAACACTACTAGTCTAGGGTCAAGCAAATATTTGTAAAAGAATTCTAGATCCCACCAGAGAGCAGGAAAAACTTTAGAGATCATTAAATAGAGGATTAGCGTGGCACATGTCCAATGTATCTATGTGGCTGCCAAGATGTAGGATTAACACCTTTTCCTTAAAATTAGCTGGTGGTGGGGATAGATGTCCACTAAGCTGACACAAGCCCACGGCTCACACTTGGAATGCGAGTCCAGCTGTAAAAAGACATCTTCGAATCTACAGAAACAAATTATAATCTATAATTATCAGTCACCCATTAAGTACTTATACTCTTAAATGCGTGCTCGATGCCTACAGTTGTCGGGTTTTTCATTATAGTGCATATGCTATTATTGTGTCTATGTCTTAGGTGTCCTTTTTATATAAATAGGACAGCACTTGTCTGTTGCAATTTGTGAGTAGATCTGAATGGTGGGGCAGGGGTCTGGTAGACGGGACACTGACAGAATCCCCACAGACAGGTGCATGTCTGTAGCACCTCCGGGGTGGCTAGGCTCAGGGATTATGGAAGGTGAGAGTGTTGGAGCTCTGCCGTGAGGCCTGTCCCGGCTGCTGCTGTTTAGCCAAGGCAGCGCCAGTGAAACAGAAAACAGATGACAGAGGGGAGGGGGGGGGCAGAAAGGCTGGCTTGTGTTCCTTCTGTTCTGTGTCTGTGTTTACCCTTGAGGGGTGTCAATAGGATATGGCTACCATATTGTGCATGATATTACCCATGTTGCAGCTTGGTGTGGTTCCTCCATGTGTCCTGTTTTATTGTATCGGCAGTCAAGCCTAATGCCTGTTGTTAAATCCAATAATGACTCATCACCTATTTGTTCAACCCCCCCCCCCCCTCTCTCCCCGGATGCATTTAACCCAAACGACCCCAGACTTGTTTATAACTTTTTAATATAACTCTTGTGTCTTAGGGAAACTAAACATTGAAGTATATAAAACCCCCTTGTAGGTTTGTTTCCGTGTTCCATCCCGTATAGATTTTCTCCTCCTTTGTCAGCTCTAAAAAGTCTTCCCTGTGCTCAGTCAGTACAGTCTTGACAGTCCACTTGCTTTGCAGCTGTGCAGAAGCCCATGTCAAAGTGGCTTTATGGCAAAACCTGACAGCCTCATTTAGAACTCCTGTGCCACCTCAGTTTTTGCACAGGCTAAACTGGCAGGATCATATTGTGTTTTCTTTAAGGATTTTTCAAATGATTTTATGGCATGGTAATTGTCCGCTGCCTCGAAGCCAAGATGCTAAGTTCCATATCCTTGGAGGTTCTCCTTCAGTGGCTGCAGCGTTTTCTTTCACCATCCTGTGGAGCGATTAATACACAAGCTGTTCCAGTGGCCTGTGAGTTTTGGCAGCTATTATAGATTTTGACACAAAAGGCACTCCATGACCAATTGTAACATGAATACTGAAGGCGATTTGGATTTGTAACTGAGGCTGACAAATAAAATAGTAAACCAGAGGTCAGAATATCACTTTCTATTGTGCTGTGGACTATAAAACTTTTGATTTGTTTCGTTGGATCAACTTAAATATTGTGTGACGGTACCACAAAGTTTAACATAAAATATGGCCTGTCAGCAATTGTAGCACTCATTTGAAAGCGATTTATAAGAAATGCGCTGTAAATATTGACTAATTAAAGGTTCAGTGTGTAAGATTTAGTGGTGGTGAGGTTACACATTGCAACCCGCTGAATACCCTCTCCCTTCCATACAGTGGTTGCTAAAAATGTGAAAAGCCCACATTAGAGTTAGTACTTTGTTTGTCCATTCAGGGCTTTTTGGTGAAAGGGATCATAATTCTTGTCTACACTGAAAGGTGATGGCAGTGCACCTTATTGCTGGATGAAACCCACAGTGAAATCAAGAGGAACAAGAAAAATAATCTGTTTTGAGCTGCTACAGAAACATGGTGCTGCAAAACGGCAGCCGTGTTCTGAATATACACGGATAAAAACACGACCAAGATTATAATATTCAGCTTCAGTAATTACAAATAATATAAATCCACTAAAGTCTTTGACAGTTGATGCATCTTTAACAATTCACTTGGAGCTGAATTGTTTGTGGCCCTTTTTAAATGTTACAGTTGTTTGAAGGCAAATGGCAAAGCTCCAGGCTGCACTGACCCGAGGTCACCACTCGCTTGTACACAACACCACACCATCACTTCCACCAGTCAGCGCTGACAGGATTTGCCAGAGCCTGAACACGTAGGCGTCGGGGTAGGTAGGCAGACAGTCAGGCTCTGCTCTTTGGCACAGGGCAGGACCTAGAGACAGACGGCTGAGTCGTGTTTTGATGACTCCCCAAGCTCATCTATCAATTGCCACCTTTCCAAACCCTCAAGGCTCTTTGGAGATGCCACAGATGCCACATTCTGACGTCAGTCCTAACAAACAGACTGGGAAGTTGGGGAAACAGCTATTCGCTTGTTTATGGTCTAATGCCCTCAGAGTGGACAAGGCCTCTGACCTTCGAGAGCTGTCGTCAGAACGGTGAAGCAGGCAGCAGAACAACTAAAGACTAAAATAGTAACACGGGAGAAACATGAGATTTCTGCCCATCTGTTGCGATGCTTAGTCTCAGAGAGCTAGTGCTGAAAGAAATCTTAACTATACTATTTGCAGTATCTACGTTGCAATGCAGAGTAAAGAAGTTGTGTCTGTACTGTAGCGTGTCCTCAGTCAGCGCTGTTCTTTAGGACACGAGGACATAAAATACTGCAGTAATAATGCCAGTGAAATGTCACAGATTGTTCACGTTACTAGAAGAAGCTCATGTGCATGAATCAATCTTCCAAAAAGATCTAGGTTATGAGCAACATGCTGACCAATGCAACCTTTGCATTTCATGGCTTGTTGGTGAGGTGGCAGTATGAGCGAGGACATTAGTCTCCAGCTGGCTTTAAATCCTGAGTACAACCTTCATCGTAGTGGGCATAGTACATCATTTTCAAAAACACCAATGTCAAATTTGTACCTTTACAACTGTGTTAAATAAACTGACTGTCTCTAAGTTAATCTTGAATTGTTCTGGCTCGTGCACAGAATATATAGTTTCCCCAAATGGCCTTGAATAAGCAAACAACTATGAGATACTGGTGTTTTTGTCTCTGTTAAGAAAAGCCAAAAGACATAAGTGTCATTGGTCACATAGAAGATGAAGTGTTATTTAGTTTTTTGCTGAAACCAAAATAGACCGTTTGCCGTCTTTGAGCATATTTTCTTTTGTGTATGTGGTACAAACCTTGGCCTCCAACACATTGTGTAAATCTTGTGGAACCAGTTCATGCACTGCGCCTCATAGCTGCAGGGACATGGATTCTCATCCTCCTCAAAAGTCCAGCAGTTCAAACTCTGTTGCTGTTCATTTTCCAACACCACCAGGCCGCTACATACTCACGTAGCACGGGATTGATGGGTGCCAATGGCTACCCCTTCTTCTGGGAAACATTTCCTCCAATGAAGGCTTGTGGTGAAATGTTTACAATGTGGGAACTATTAGCAACCTTCAAGGAGAAACAAACCAGCGTGCTGTAATCAATACTTCTTTTGTTTGGTGAACCCGCACGCTGGTCCCCAAACCTCCACAGCTATATGGCCCATGGTAAATTTTGCAGTAACCCAGCTGCTTTGTGTATCTGATCTGGTAAAGTGTAATGCTAGAGTTTTAAGAACATGTAAGTGGGCTTACTGACGCTGTCCAGCTTAGCACTGGGAATGTGACTGTAACACTGGAATGTACTAATCAGGTTCTTGTTACTAGCACTAGGCTAACCAGTAAGACTAAGCGGAAAGAAGATTCGCTTCACGGCTTCCAGTTCCATATCCACTCCCCTAGAGGCCGACTTTGTGCAAATCCATCCTGTGCAATAGATATCAGCAGGACAGATATGCGATAATGGGAGAGATCAATGAGGAAACCAGTTGTGCAGAATTGGTCGTGTAAGCTAATCATAGCTTTATTTGTAGCCATTCCTGCTTGCAACAGCTGTAGATGTGTATAATTTTGTCGTTTCCGTGTGAGGACACATGCATGTCAGTCATGTGGCAAAGACCCACAAAACTCACAATACAATCATATAAACTGGGTCATTGAGCAACACCTGCCGTAGGAATCTGAGGCTCAACGCTCATGCTGCAG
This sequence comes from Ostorhinchus cyanosoma, assembly GCA_029814465.1. Lineage (NCBI taxonomy): Eukaryota > Metazoa > Chordata > Actinopteri > Kurtiformes > Apogonidae > Ostorhinchus > Ostorhinchus cyanosoma. The sequence continues at coordinate 12,833,562 of JAPTYQ010000011.1, forward strand.
CAGCTGATTCATTCCCCTTTAAATCCCAAACGCATCAGGATGATTGATGAGTTGAACACATGTGGACTAACTGTTTATCTCTCACCTCCTCAAAATCGGTCTCTCATGCACCTTTTTGTATTTTGCTTAAACCTTGCTCTCAACCGTTTATAGCAAAACAAGCATAATGCTCCCTCCATAGTAAAAACTGCCATGCACCTGTTCCCACTTTGGCTCACTCAAATGTCCACAACAACTGGGCTCAAAGCCGGAAGCTTACGAGCTGAACCAAGATTAGTTTGCCCATAGATCCCTGTAGTATTTCAGTTTGTCTCTTTAGTATTTCTCCTCTACATATGCATTTTTAATGGCTGGCGGGCAAGACAAACTTACCCAGAGTTAAAAAAATTCACATGTAATTTCACTCCTTTAATTGAAATGCGGCTGTTTCATTGTGAGGATTTGGAATAACCCTCGAAGATATTAAAGAAGCAATTTCATGGAAAGGTACAGTGAGTACTCACCTGCTTTTAGGTATTCACATGCCTTCAAAGCCGAGAGATGGCTTAAGTTTAATGAGATAGTCATTGATTTAGGCTCGTCAGGAAGGTTACCTGTCTAGTTAGAGCGTTGCAATTAGGCAAAGCATCACCCACATGATTTATTCACTCCGAATGTAGTCGTCGTGGCAAGGTCGGATGATTCTGCAGAGCATATTTGTACTTTGTATGAAAGTGATGGACAGATTTGATGTAGTTATATAGTGTCCTATTCTGCAGGATGGTACTTGTTTTGAAGGATGAGTTTTCTTTTGCAAATTTTCAGTTATTCTGTTATTAATGTTACTTAAACATATGGGGAGGTTTTAAGAGGGGGGGGGGCAAAGCGATGTGTGCCAACTAGGCGTGGACAGCTGTGAACATGAGAGCCATAACAGTAGCAAAGTACTTTTCCTTTTTTAGCAAACCTATTTTATGATACTACAGTCATGTGTGTGCCCAGTGTATGAATTACAGCCAATGTTTCATAATGACCAAGGGGTCATCCAAGTTAAGATACGTTTTGATTATATTTGCTGTTAATGTGACAGTTATTTCGAAGAAAAGGCCGTCAACACACACGTCATGTCACTTCACAAAGAAAGCAGTAAAGCGACACAGAAAGACTTGCAGTGCAGAATGATCCGCTGCATTCTTCTTTTTTTTTCAAACAATAGAAGCTTGCACTACAATTCCTGTTAACATTTCATTTAATATCAGCAGCAGTCCCATCTGTCAGCAGCTTAACATCATGTGCTAATAGCTAAAAACTCCTGTGTAGCAACTGTGCACAACTGCCAAATCAATCTCCTCACAGTTTTACAACACCTTGCAGCTGTTGACAGGCTGGTTGGCAGGTATATGACCCATGGTTTAAAAGGGCAAAGCACATGTAATTAATCTCCTAAATAAAAAAAAAAAAAAAAAAAAACTTGTTTACCACTTTGCTTTAGACGCAACAAATGTCTTATCACCAGGACAAAACAAATTCTGACAACTGTAATCCAGAGAAATATGACTCTTTGTGCCGGTCCAACCTCTAAATCCTACCATAAAATTCCCATGTTGAGCACGCCGTGTAATGCAAATATTGATATTTTGGGAAAGGTTCTTAAATTTTTCCTCGGGGAGCTCTAAGGACATTGTAAACAAGGTCAGATCACACTGGCCGTTTGGGTATAAACAAAGTCTTAACCTTTCGTCATAGTGACATAAGATCGACGCCGACGGTATTAGTCAGTCCTGTCTGTAAACACTGGCACTGAAAGCCTGGACAAAGCTACGCTCTGAGTCTTGAACCAGCATGGTGTTGTGCTTGGATTAAGGTCATATACCAAAGGCAACTTAAGTGAAAGTGCCCGCTGTCTGTGTCTGAGTAGGAGTGAACCCTTGAATACCTCCACCCCTTCTCAGAACACTACCTCATACTGTACTTTTCTGCCAGCCATTACTGATCCTATACAGTACACGGCTACAGCCTCTTGATTTCATTATGTGATCAGCCCAGAGCACAATCAAAACACTTGGGGAAAATGGAATGCGCTGAGACACAAGTTCTATTTTCTGCACCTGAAAGACGACCTAGACAATAGGTGCCGGATCAGGGAGGGCTCTATAGCTCATCCTCGCTCTTCTTTCAAGTCTTAGCCTAGGGAGAAAAAAAAAAAAAGACTTATCGTTGTATCATCTTTTAAGATCAATAAGAATAACCTATCCATCTTGGGGGATTGTCTTCCAAGGAAATAATAGTATAAGAATGAAGAATGTGTAGGTGTTTTTTTTTTTTTTACCTTGCCTTAAAAGTGCAATATGTAAGATATGCAAATAATTGAGTGTTTCTGCAAACTTTGGGTCCATGTTTTGCAGGGAGCCGGTTAAAGTTTATGCATTCATTTCTAAGCTAATGGGTAGTTAGCATTGCACACTCTTGCTCTTGTCGAAGAGCAGAAGAGAAGTATTAAATCACTCGGAGGTATATGGAATAGGCTAGATGGGAAATAAATTTTGATGTTCGGCCTTTGCTTCACCTTCGATTTTATTTAAAAAATGACATAAGGTTTGGGGAATATGCGATATCACATTTAATACATCTTTTTAAGCCACATTAACAAGCGCTATACATGATTTTAGGTTCAGGTTTCTTTATTCAAACCCCTAAATAAATAGATTTTGCAGTGCAGAGGAAAGGCATCCAATTATACACAAGCAACAAACAAATAAATGCAATACATTGAAATAAAACGCGTATTAAAACCATATGCATTGAACAAAATGACTTCATAATTAGAAAAATGCAAAGAAATACCACCCTTAAATCATAGTATATGAAGCAGGAGAAACATTTTTCCATACTTCAAAGCTGCACAAGGGGATTCTTGCAAGTGTATATTGCCTGTGATTGCTTACATTTTTTTTTTTTTGAATGTAGAAAAGTAATTTTCACTCTGTACAGTTTGTGCTCTGTTTTTTTCATTGCAATATTAAGTCCTCTATAATCCAAATGTGTAAATTGTTGGTGCCTTTTTGGATGGGCGTGAACCTCCAGTACTTACCCATAATGCATTTACTTTCCCTAGAAATGACTGTACCAACTGTTTTCATGGAGATGATAGTCGAGTAAGGCTAACATTTTAAAGGCAGACACTGCAATATATCCACACATCGGAAAGAAACCAACAATTAATACACGTACAGTTCTTCACATCTGTTATATATTAAAACTTTAAATACTAGATTTTTCACCATATCCTGCTCACATCAGCTCTTACCTCAAGACACCAGTACACAAACACAATTCCCCCAGCACTTGTCCTTCTAATTTCAAGAAAACACATTGTCGTATCACATATTATTAAGTACTCACTATGGTCTTTTTGTGTCATTTTTTTTAAAGCATACAGACAGACTTGGTAAGTTCAGGCACCAGGTTGCAAGGTTAGAAATGGTGCCCCGGGGACGGCACCGAGTTAGAACTTGGCGCTGATGAGATGGAGCTCAGGTTACTACCAGCTGCCCACCCAGATTTTCTGGCAGGTTAATGTGTCCAGAACGACAATTCTGCCAACAGTGAGCTCAAGCACAGGCCCCGAGGAGTATTGTGTCTCTGGCACAGCTCAGTGTTGAACTGCAGCAAAGCCTGAAGGGAAGCAAAGCACTGATACTATGTCTATGATAGGAAAGCCACAAATCAAAGGGACTGCACCCATGGAAAGAGATACCCCATAAAAAACTGGGAAATGTACGTCTAAAAATCCAATATGAACCATGATGGAGGGTGTTTTGAATAGAATACATCTCTAAAGACTCACATGGGATTTTGGAACATTCCGAGTGTTATATATTAAATGTCAGAAGAGATGATGTGTGTGTGTTATTTTGAGCATTGTAGTAAATAACATAACTATTCTAATTACTTCATCAAATGTTGTACTTATTGCATTTGATTAACTTTCAGTAATTTCTCTAAAATGAGATTTATCCAGTAAAGATGAAATGTCATTCTTTAATTCTACTAGTGCTTGTCATTTTTGGACTGAAAGGCCCTCTGATTAGTTAAATTTTTCTCTCATTTAATTATAAAATGCCACATGTTTTGATGTTATTTAACTAGTGTATGTGAGGTATTTATGAGGGGAAAACAGTGCATGGAAGTTTTATCAAAAGCTTAAAGTTCTGTCGTTTCCAGGAGAACACCTGGACCCTCACATACTGACCCTGTGCATGTAGAAATATAACTGAAGGAAATAAAGTTGTTGGACCAAGCAACAAACATTTTTGTGAGTTAAGAATTCCAGGTTGGTTCTGCTATTAGTTTGTAGTTAATAGAGCTTGAAATTAAATGGCAAAACTGCAAGTGCACAGTTTGCTTGTTTGAAGATCTTTGTCTCTTCTGCCGTTTCCTCTTTTCATTACCTCCTCCGTGTCATACAGCATTTCCTCTGAACCTCCTGCACTCCATTTCTCCTCCATTACAATTTTCATCACATTAGTGTTCAATCAGAGTTAATCAAGCACATTTTCATCTAATTTCTGGACTCTGGACAATAGCCTTATGATGGACCGCTTTTTGTGCATTGCTGGGTTTGTATTTTTAGTGTCATGGCAACAAGTTGGGGCTCCAACTCCGGTGGGGGAGTGTGTTGAGTGGACATTCGAAGCAGCCATGCCCGTTCAATGAAAGGCCAACATTGTCAACATCCCAAAGATCCCATTGTGTGTGGATGTGTTTGATGGGGGCCTTGTCATCTTCATGAGACAGCATGTTTGTTGACTCACGACGGGAGGCTTTTGTGAAGGCCTGTCACTACAAACGGCAGTTTGCTCCAGTGCCAGTGCCTTTGTCTATGAAGTACAGTCACTTCAAATGATGAGCCACTACAATTATTTTTTTGTCAGATTATATGATTGTACTGCATTTGCGCTGCTGTTTTTCAAGAGAGCAGAATGTAATAATAATAGTTTGGAGCAGGAAGTAGATCAGCTGATATATTCCTTTGTTTTCAAAAAAAATGCCGACACTGAAAATGGATTATGCTTGTGTGAAATGAACTGTCACTGTTTTAGATATTAGGAAATACTAGATAACTGAACATGTCAGTCATAGTAATAAACACCTAAATTTGATGCATAAATCTGACTCACTGAATATCAAATTCAAAGCAAGTGATGAACAAATGTATGAGCATCAAACCAGCTACAGACGGCTGAAGTCGAACCCTTCTGGTAGATGATACTACAATGATGAGACAAATTATCCTTATTTGAATCCTGTTTAAATTATGCCAAAATTTCTCCATATGATGCTTGTCAGTTTAAAAGATAATTTTACAAATGAAGAAAATAACACTTTGTGGTGAAACCACACTGTGTAATCAGACTGTGAAAGTATGTAAATAGAATGACTACACACTTGACAGTTGCAGAGGGGCCTTTGTCTTTCCACAGTCTGTTCAGAGGGATTGAAAATGCCTCTTAAGCTTCAACATGACCAGACTGTAGGAATTTTCACCTCTTTTAATACTTTCTCCTCCAGATTAAAGTAAAATGTGCTTAGTCAGCGGCTGTTTAGGTGACATGTATTGTGTGTGCGATGACGGATGCAGTCCATTCAGGTATTCAACAGAAAACTAGATGTTTCTTTACTAACTTCGACACAAACTGGTAAAGTTATCTTTTAAACTGATGCATATCATGTGTAAATGGTGACATATTTCAAAGGTAATCAGAAAAATCCATTGTCTCTCACCATTTCCCATCATTTCTATTTTTTCTGAAGTTTAGTCCCATGGGGCATAGCGAAAGGGGCAGACTTTAACTCTATGCAAACGTAGGTGGGATGATTTTTACTGTTCTGAAGTGTTATTTTCATATTCATCAGCCACCAGCACCTGCTTGTGTCAATACTAAATAATGACTCACAAAATTACACATTACTTATATTCCTGCATATGTTCATCTCACTGTCTTCTCTTCAACAAAAGCTTGTTGTGTTATAATCATGAATGGTCTAAATTTAAACCTGAGATTATGTTTCTTTTTTTGTGGCATATTGTCAAAACGAAAGACAACCTGACACATAAAGAGGCGTCGCAACCGTAGTGTGAGACAGTCTGTCGCAAATCCTGTCATCTGGAGATGCTGCTGAGAGGGAACAAGTGGTCAGAGTGGAGTTAGTGGTCGTGCTGGATTCAGTCGAAGGTTGTGGGGTTATTTGTGTCCGTCCTGATCCACTGTACAACAGCTCGTGGTATCAAGTGTTATGAGCGTGTGTATGTGTGTGCGTAAGCGGTGGATTTGATAGGGAAGTTGAGATTTCATACATGTATTTGCGGGGTACTTGGTCGCCATTGAGGTATGAGAGCAGCTGGTAACTTCACTCTCTCTGTTTGAAATGTCTGGCGCTGAACCCGGACTGAGGAGTCGAGCCATTCATTCCCTGGAAGAGCAAACAGAGCCAGGTCAATATCTTCCATCGTGGCTACTACACTCTTTTGGCCTGTAACTCTCAGAGGGGGGAGCGTTTGACTGTCTAGTTTGGCAGTACAGTATTTTGTGTTGAGACTAAGCTTTACCCAAAGAGAGGCCCGTGGGCCACATTTGGCTCTCGGTGTAAGTTGTTGTTGGCTTACGAACAAGTTTTTAAAAAAAAAAAACTCAAATTTGGTTTAGTTAATGTAATTTAGCAATATCTTGAGGTGTGTTTTGATTTCCTCAGGCATATTAAGAAGTATTTTATGGACCAAAGAAAATATTCTTACTTTTGCATGCTAATATTTCCAATGGGCAGTGCATTTTCAGGCTTGATGCCCGCGTAAAAAAAAAAAAAAAAAAGGTAAATTTCAACCACGAACACGAACAGGTCATCGTCCTTTTCTTTTCTGTGGTGCATTATTCGTTAGCGTCGAAACGTTACTTAAAAAATGCGAGTTTAATTAAAAGTTTGTTTGTCAGATATTCATTGCAGATTGTTTTATTGACCCGTGCAGCATGCAGCAGGCTGTATATTAAAGAAGGTGGAAAACAAACAAAGTTCCACTGTCTTTGCTGTAGTTATTTCTGCATCCACTGGAAAGCGAGAGCGAACCTGTGAAAAGCACAGGCGGCCACATTAATCTCCATGATCAGTAAGAGTCTACACATCTGTCAGAGCAAAGGCTGCTGTGATTAATGGGGAGGAAATTAGCCCCTGTTTGACTGAGTACACTGAAATTGCCTGATCGACTCAGGACAGCACTGAAGGGCTTTAACTAGTTTGTCTTGTGTCACACGGTAAATGAGGCAATTAATGGAAGAGCCACATTGCTCGTCCATTTGAAATATGCCTAAATGAAAATATGCTCAGTCTTTGCAGGGTGTTTATGGAGACTGTCTGAAAACTTTGACCATAAAATGTAATATCAAATGATGTAATGCAGGATATTATGCAGAAGGTGGTAAAAATATGCACATTCTTTGCTCAAGTAGAAGTTCAGATACTTGCTTAAAAACAGAAAAGGAGGACGCTGATTTTACTTTTTCTAGTCAAAGTGGATAAAGACTCGGCTCTTAAATGTACTCAAACTAAATACTATTAAACCATTCTAAATTAAAAACAATTCATTGAACCTAATTCACACTACATTGCTTTAAATGTGCAGTAGAGGTCGTTTCTCCTGCAGGAGATCCTTTTCTTTATGTTTTCACCATGTGACATCTTTTAACCCTTAAAGAGATAAACAGCCATTGGCAACCAAAAGCATCTACTGATCTAAATTCAGATAATTCAGGTAAAATACAGCCTTTCTGCAACAGATATGTCATATATGGACATTTAAAGACTGTCCTTTTCCCCAGCTTTGATTAATAAAACTCATATAGTTTGATAAATGACAGTGGTTATAGATTTTTTTTTTAATATTCCATTAATGTCTTTTGATATAATAACCTTGAATTTGCGTTGAGCTTTTATAAGTATGTGCAAGGTCAGTATATTAAATGGAGGAAAATGCCTGATTTTTACAGTCAAATGCAAAATACAGAGGAGGATGTTCTAAAAAAAATGTTGATGGATCACTTAGAAAAGGTTAGACTTGGAGGAAAATTCACTCTAAAAATAGTCCATTTTATATTTATGTGCGATACTGTGTATTCCAATGGATAAAGCCCAGAGATTAGTCTTGTGTTATTATTCCGATATTAGTCTTGATGTTGGTATGGTATGTAATAATTTAAAATAAAAACAATAGCTAAGTTCCCTTAAATTCATAAAAAAAAAGAAATGATGTTAAAAAAAAAATACAGTACATATATTTGTGTAAAAATACCGTAACAGTAAAACGCTGTTACAAACAAATGCTAACGTAGATGTCTGACAATTCCTCTTCCTTCCAACCCAAACCCAGAAGAGCCTCAGCCCTGAAAAAGCCTTAAATCAGGCACAGAACTCTCTCTGCTGAACACATTGAGGAAAAAGTCCTTTTGAAATGAAAATAAAGAAACAAGCCACCAGCCCTTCCCGTCATCGCCCCTCAGGCCAAGTGTGGGATTGATTGACATGGTTTTCAGTTTCAGCCCCCACAGAGCTTTCCGCTTCAGGCCTTCGCTCCGGTTGCATATGGCACGGCCTGTTGGTAAGAACTGACACATTTCTTCTCCTGACCACAAACATTACCTTGCTGTTCTGACCTCCTTTTGTCTCCTAAACCACTGTTCATGTGGTCCTCGGGGGGGAAGTCGGTCTCAGAATGGTTTAAATCTGACATAAGAGCGTTTTTGTTCCACATCCATTCTCTTCATTTTCTGCAACCCCACATAAGAAATGCCATCAAACAGATAAAATATCTCCCCAGTGGCTCATCTTGTACAAACCACCTCGCTGTGGGTTCTTCGCAGTTCGTCCAAAACGCTCAGAACGGGGCCATTAATCACACCTGTCACAACTGAGCCCAGGTCGCAACCATGTGTCAACTGAGTACGACACTCTGTCCGGCATCAGGCTACCGAAGCCCCTGAACTTTTTCATCACGGCCACTGCTGACACTAACAGCTACGAGTCCCCAGGAGCACTGCTCTGTATGATTTATGGTTAAGTGATTCTGTTACATAGAATATGTTTGCAGCATGTATTTACTCTTCTAGCTCTGTTGCTGGATCTACATCAGAGGAGGGAGTATTGGAATAGATCAGTGACGATACTTCAGGGGCTGAGTCAGCCAGTATTCACACCTGTTATTTAGTGCCGCATTAAATTCTTAATCCTCTGTACCATCATTATACAACATACCCAAATAAATCCATGCATAGTTTGTTGATCCCTGTTGCTCAGAGGACAAATGCCAATACAGTTAGAGGATCTGTATATATAGGAGTAAATTAGTTGGCTCAGTTTCGTCAACATCTTTCATCTTTCAAGAGGAACAGAGAAGTATTGCAGTAATTAATTCCATATGATGAAGATATTTATTTCCCCGTCATTGTTCGCAGTCGTGATATCTTCGCTCCTGACGTGACTCGTAGCAGCATGTTGAGAGATGCTACGGATTACAATCGAGGTTCGCATGTGCCAACCAAGATGTTATGTCAGTGAGTGACAGGGGAATGTGCTTTGTTTTATGGTTTCAGTGCCATGTCTGAAGCAACAGCTGACCCAGCCTTCTGGTTTAGTGTGTGTGTGTGTGTGTGTATGTGTGTGTTGAGAGCACACGTCCAAAGCTTTCACTGTATATCTGCGTACACCACGAGATTACCATCAAAACAATGACCGCCATTGAGTAGTTTCACATGTGACGTACATCTGTCTGTGGGAGGAAAATCTTACTCTGAATTATATCTTGTCAGCGTGTGTAGTAATTATTTCTTTTTTTTTTTTTTTTTAATGTAGGCAGGATGTTTCATTGAGATCAACATGTGAAATCTCACTACAACCTACATTATATATTAGCGTACTTTATGAAATGGATCAATCGAACAAGGCACGCACAACTAGCAAAACCGACTTAAATGAGTGATATTTTGCTTTTTGAAGTGGAATTATGCATTTTAAAACATTTCCCTGTGGTTGACACAAACTGTAAATGCTATGTTTGGGTCATTATTTCAACCCTATTTCTGACTAATGACACCAGAAAGGTTGTTTTTGAGCGCTGGTCCTTTTAAAATGCAAATGAGCCACATCAGGCCCCGCCCCCTCCAGGTTGTTGGCTGTGCTGCTCTGTCCCGTTCAACCAATAACTGAATATTTTTAGCTAATCGGCTCAAAGTTGGACATATTTTCAGTTTTTACTATAACCGCTGCTGCCGATGAACAATTATGTCGTACTCGGAGGAATGTTTTCAGAAGTCTTGACCTTATATGAGCAAATTTCGTGATGTAACTAGTTATAGACGTAACAAATTGAGAAGGAATTAATTAAAACAAGTTGTAGAAATCCACTCTATTTTTGCCAAAATTAATATAAAGATAGCTTTGCAGCACATGGAGGCTTCAAATTCAAACTTTACGAACTATTAGGGTCTAAATATACAAATAAATGAACCAAAGACTAATAAAAGTGGATTTAGCAAAATATGACCCATTTAAAACAATTAGAAATATTGTTAAACAGTGGCTCAGTTGAAC
>JAPTYQ010000011.1:12844275-12859263 GCA_029814465.1 Ostorhinchus cyanosoma
GCATCACACTTAATGTAAAAAAGATCGTGATGGATTATAGCAACAAAAAATTCCAAAAAAAAGGTCCGCCTTCATCAATCACCATCTTCTTTGAGTGATAGGTTTGGATTCTTAACATATTCAATAAAAGGTCCCCATATATTCTGAAAAATGTTCAGATTTGTCTTTTTCTTACATTTTTTTTATTTATATGCACTAGAGAGAGACAAAAACTGACGGCAAAAAATGACATACTTGGCAAATAAAGCTGATTCGGATTCTTTTAGACTGTGTTGCAGGTCGTTCCTATGGTACGGAGCATAAATACCACAAACCGCTAACGCAACTGCGGTGTCGTCGTAAGGAAGTCGGCTTTTACTACGACCTGGCGCTACGATGAAGAACTCCGCACTCCGGCAAGGATGTTAAATAATTCGGATAAAAAAAAAAAAGTGATGCGTCTCAGAATTGACAGGAGTAGTAATTAATTAAAAGTGCTCATATTTCTGGGTCTTGATCCTTGGGTTTCTTGAATATTTCTAATCATGAGCTCAGCAGCAGGTCTTCTATTCCTCAGTCATTTTCCAATAGTTGTTGTTTTCTTATTTCATGTAATCATTTTAAATACAGTGTCTAGAAGATCTTGAGTTTCAGTCGTATATAAATCCAGTCTCCTGCCTTTATTCCGATAACAGTAAAGTTGAGACGCCTTCATTTTTGCCATTTTTATCAAACTAATACCACACTAGACACTTTGAATGGGTGCTTTTTATGTATTGATAGAGCAGCACGAAATTGTCCTTCTGTTAGTTCGTGTGTTTTTTTTACTTTTTACCTCAAGGTTTGGATGTAAATGTGTAAAATGCAGTATATTGAGTCAAATCTCTTTAGTTCCTTTTATTATAAGTCTGTTGCCTTCAGCGGTGCTTTGTCTGATACAAAAAAAAGGGCTGTAAAATGTTAAGTAATCCATTAAGTCCTATAAAAATGCATTTGGTTTTTCAAAGTTTGGTCCAAATCTCTGATAAAAGAGTTTTATGTTCCATAGGGGTAAAGATGGAAAGCAAAACATCTTTTTTTTTTTTTTTTTTTCGGATGCTTCCTTTTTATGCAGAAACACACGAGCGGATTGTGGAAATAAACGACACCAACAGCAGTGATAAAAAGAGTTTATAGACCCTGCTACTCCTTCGATACGTAGAAATAATATCGGAAATCAACTTTATTTTAAAGATTTTCTAAATTTGTAAATTGCGTCTGCCGCGCATGACTTGAGTTCCCTGTTTGCGTTCTCTGACATTTTGAGGTTCTTTTAGGTGATTTAACGTGAATAAGTGCTGCCTTGTGTTCCGGAAAAACTGATAAATCAAAAAAGGGAAACCATTTGCAATCCTTCCACAAACACACACACACCATCCAATTTCCTCCGCCGGTGGACTCACAGAGAGCGCAGTATTTCCTCTATTTGTCAAAGTGTTTATTGAAAAGCACAGCATGACTGCATTTCGTTTTGTTTAAAAACTGAAACGTTTGCGGCAGACAGACCTTTCAGAAATAAATGACTAACGCTGAGTGACAAAGGAGCTTGGTTTCATCAAACCTCAAGCATGGATGGTGTAAATGTTACGAAATGGTATCACCCCATCACATAGTCATCCCAAAGATTTGGCTGTTCTGCCAATTGGTTAGTTATGCAATGCCATTACTTTGATGGGGTGTATCTCTCTCTCTCTCCCTCCCTCCCACTCTCTCTCTCTTTTTTTTTTTTTTTTTTTTTTTAATAAAGCCTCCACCCTTCAGAATGTCTGTACACATCTTTAACCCCAGAAATAACCTGTATCAAGGTTGTGATCGTATCCTTTGTAATTTTGTGTAATTGGACACGTTAACACTGACCAGAGTTAACCAGTTATTGCCCATTCACAAACTTCAATTATAACAGGCTGCCCTAAGTTTACTTTGCAATAAAAGTGTCAGAAAATGTTTTTTTTGGCCAATTATTTTTGCACCTTTGTTTTCAGAAAGAGCTTGACTTTTCATATCTGGTTGCTAGTTATTATTATTATAAATAATAAATGCCTTAAACAGTGTGTTTTAGTAAAAAAAAAACCCCAAAAAAACCAAAACAGACTTGAAGTTTTTAGCACATTTATGATAAGAAACAACTGTAAATGCCTGTAATGAAACATTTTGAGATTGCAGAAATAAACTTTCAGCTATTTTACATCTACTCAAACTAGAGATGTTAACAATTAATGGACTATGGATTAACTGTCCATAAGAATTTGCTCCATTAAAATGAAATAATTGTCAGTCAGTATCATCGGGTTTGGGTTCCATGTATTTTATTTAATTTTACTTATACTAATATCATTGCCTGTACTGCATCCCTAATGGTACAAATAATCATACATGAAGGAATATGACATGTTTATTTCATTAAGTATATAAACAATCTTTCGCTTTTATTCTTAAAGATTAAAGGTGAAAGAGAAATTCAGGTTCTCAGGAAAATCACTGCTAATCAATTAACCATGAATTAATTGATCGACAAGGTCAACCAATTAATTATTAATGACTCAATCAATAATCTGCATCTCTAGCTCAAACACTCTTTTTGGTCTTAAACATTCAGTATCCATATTTTTTGTTATTCCCACTCTGAAACTGTTCTTTTCTACATGTAATAGAGTCCCACATTGCTGCCGTAAAGCGTTACATAGTGTTGTAAAAATCAGGATCTCAGCTTTCTGACGCTATTTGAATTTTGTAGCTGGTTCAGGAGTTACAGGAATATGAATATTATAAAATGTAAAATGCAAAAATGATTGGCGTTGTTAAAGGGTTAAAGTGTTTTGGAATGACCTTATGTAGCGTCCGTACTTTCCCCATCATTATTTAGAACATTTTACAGCGCGTGTCTTCACTGCCAGTTACCTCCTGCAACGCTCCCTGATCAAAGTCGAAAAACTAAACCCCAAGTCAGAGACCAAGTGTGTCCTTGAATGCCCTGAGCTCATGTAACAGTTTTCCACAGGACTAGGTTGCAGCGGGTCCGATGATTAATTGTGATGATTATGCCATTACCATATAAATGCCAATATCTGCCACCCGAGTGAAATATAACTGAACCGTTTTTACCCTGGCAGAAGGGCGTATTAATTCATTATCATAAGGTGGTTTAATTTAACTGTCTATAAATCAATACTTTCTAGGAATAATTTTGCATAACGTACGCTCGTATGCTCGTTTGGACGGGAGAAAAGGGAGGAAATGTGTTCTTTTACAGAGGCGGTTCAGTGTCATGTTGAACTCAGCCTTGCACAAACACTGAAAGCGGTTGAAATTGCAAGCCTAGGTTTGTCAAAGTTACCTTCCAACGCCTCCAAAGCTGCCTTTTTCCCATTCAGTTTTTGTTCAATAGAAATAAAAATAGACCCATTGTGGTGTAGAAGCAGTCGGCATCATGAGTCAATAACACCTTGGATAACTTTGTGCATTCAGCAAACTTACAGGCTAACACAATATGTATGAGGAGTCTTTTCCTTTATATCTGTATTTATTTTGTTCCCAGTGCAGATTTTTTCATGTTTTTTGTATGGATCCGTATTTGAAAGCACTAAAATAATGTGCAGTAAATCCAGTGTTTTTGAACTTTTTTGTCATTTTTACATTGATGTGTCTTTTGCATCACTTTTGTCTTATTTTTGTTTTTATGTGGATTTCCGTGCATCATTTTATACTTTTTTTTAGTCTTACGGGTTAGATGGATTATTAGTATCAGTTGCTGTCTGTTGTTGTGGAACATATTTGGGGTTAGTTTTAACAATTCGGTTCAAAGAATTGGGAAATATTGATTCTTAAATGTTTTATGAATTTCAAAATAAAATACAAAAAAAAATCCCCTTTGGTTTATAATGAGACACATTTCAAAGTGCTATAACTTAAAAACAATTGAATATATTGGTTTAATTGTTATTGTTACACACATGGGCATTTGGTGTCATGACCTTTGACCTTGAGTGACTGTCAAAGGTCAAATAAATGTCAATTAATGTCTTTAAAGAGGCCGTCAGACTATTTTTGTCATTTCTTTTTATATAATTCACATCGCATATCTAATTTTACGTCATTTTTGTCTTATTCTGTCTCACTTTTTACCTTGTTACTGCTTTTACAAAAAAAAAGTTTAATTCTCTTCCATGTTGTTTTCATCTTACGTCTTTACATCTTATGTCGTGTTCACTTTATTACACTTTTACATTGTTTTCATCTTACCAATTCTTTTATGTTTTCATCTCGTTTTGTCTTATGTCATTATCATCATGTTGCATATCTTAAACTGTTTTCTTCTTATTATCTTATCATCTTTTACAACTGAGGCCTCCTCCTCTGGTTTAATGAAGTCGATATTTCTGACCACTTTTTAATGAAGAAAATCCGACTATCATTACGCTGTTACATAACTCCGTCAATTCAGAACCCAACAAAAACAGCCTCAAGAGGAATTTTAAGTCCAAATCCTAAATTTAGAAAAGGCAGCAGCAGTTACTGGATTTTTTTTAGTTTTTTCCTCTGTGTAGATACTTTGTCACAACAGCAGCCAGAAAATAGGAAATGAGTAGAGTTTGCAGATTTAATAAGTAAGCTGAAAAACTTTTGTCGACTTTTACTGCAAAAGTCGGATTAATCCTGATGAGGAATCTGTCTAATTTACAGGTTTATTTATTACATGAGATAAGTTCTAAATCGGTGAATAGAAGTGTTTCTGGTGTAATGTGCCACATGGATGATGATCTAACACGCCATGAAAACCTACTCGGTGATCCAGCGGGAGCTCATTTGTGAAGAGTAAGAGACAGACTTGGAATATTATAACTTTGTTTTCTGAAAAATGTGTCAAAATTTTCCAGTTTATTTAAAAGACGAAGGATGCCACATTTGCCAAGGTTCTCTTCAAGGCATTTGTTTATTTTGAGGAAACTAGAAGGCAGCGGGGGCCCACTCATGTGGCTTCTTGACTGGTATAAGATAATAAATAGTCACTTTTCCAGCAGGTTGACTTGTAGAGACATTTCGTTGCAATTATGGTAAGCTTTCCAAATGATTCAGCGTTTCATATCTGACAGGAAGTAGCAAGAGCACCATCAAGGAAATCTGGATTTCATAAAAAGTTTTTTAGACTGCTAAATAAGTCCTGCTCCTTAAATGAGGTCTGCTGTTTTTCTATTAACATTTTGTTTCACTTATGTCTCATACGTTCCACTGTGCCCACGTAATTGTTCATTTTTAAATGTGCAACAAATGTACTGTACTGCACTGGTCAAATATGTTAGCCCAAATGTTGCAGGCATGAATGTCTATAAATATGCATTCTTAAATCACAAGTAAATACAGTATATTTAGGCAGGAGAACCATCATGCTATTAGTTTTCGCTTTGATGTGTTGTGATTTCGAAAAAAACCCAAAAAAAACCCGATCAGAACTGCTTTGCTTTAGTTCAGCAACAAGGCACGAGGATGGTTTCTACTTAAAAGACTCATCTTCAACAACTAAGACAGCAGCCAACATCTGGTGGCCTCGTTCCTTCTCCACGATGATGAGTAAAGGACTTTCAACCATGTGTTGTGGCAAACCAACATCTTGCAACATCCAATGAGTGGGATGCAGAAAAACAGCTGGATTAAGGTAGAGTTTGAAATGGTAACAATAGAAATATATGATATAATAATTAATAGAACAGCCATCTACCACATAGACAATATAGGAGTGATTCTGGGAGAGTAAATTCTGAAAAACAGTTCATGCATTTTTTTTTTTTACATCAACAACACAAAGATTAACATGTTGCATCAACTTGACCCGCACCAAACAACCACCATTTGTTCCTCGAATCCTTTTTTTTTTTTTGCTGGATAAAATATATGTCTGCAGCTACATACGAGTCTGAAATGCCATACTGTACAGCTCATAAAAGTTCTACCCTTAGGCATTTGTGGTCAAACTGTCATGTTTTCATTCAAACACAGACAATGGATAGTAAACTTTCTCATCCAAAATATTTAGGATTTTAAAGTGGGTAACTCTATCTGCAGTGTTGAGTACTGAGGATCTTGTGTAAAACAACATGGTTGAATTGAATACAGTGCAGTTCCAAAATGTAAATCTAACTTTAGTGGTAAAAAAAACCTTTTTGTGGCTTTGATAGTTCTCCATCCCAAAGCTCTTTCTGAACAAAGTGTCATTTCATTTGATGAGGAGACATGACAAAGTTTAAACAAAGGGGATGAAGAAGAGAGGAGTCATTCTGAGGATGCTCAAGAACCAAAAAAAAGCACTGAATCTTAATAAAATCTGAATTACAGACCAGAAAATTTAGAACTCCCAAATGTACAAACATTAAAATGAATAAGTAGACACTGTGGTCATTAATCTTCAGTTGATTACCCAGAGACCACTGTCCACCAGTGACATTAGTGGAACTACTTCTCTGCCCATGTACATGCAATTTTACTTCCTGGAACATGTTTATGCTTTCTGCCTCCCTACTCATTACTTCTCCTGCATGCGCTTCCTGAGGTTTCGGCCTCATCCGAGATGCATGGAGCCTTTGTCTGCACCGTGCAGATGAAAGGTCCGCGGTGAAGCAGCAAACCGCGTGGAAACAAAAGGATTCTTTCTCTTGCGCTCACACATTGGAGCAATCTCAAAGACAGCTGTTCCCCTCCCGGGTGTCCCAAACTTTCTGACTAGATTTCCCTCCTTGCCTCTCCATGCCATCCGCCCGGCTTCGAACTGATTTATGAAAATATCAAAAGAGAAACCAAAGGGCCCACCAAAGTGGAACTTGTTTAGCAGCGAAAAGGACACGTACAGCATAACCGAGCCCCTCCCCACGCTCACCCCATCCTGAGCTGTTCAGTTACTCAACCCAGTTCAGATAACTGGGATTCTGGAGCAGTGGAGCTAGCCAAGCAACCACCAAAGAGGACGCACTCCAGTCACAAGGTCCCTTCTGCTCAGGCCAGATGACTTTTCAGTACCCTCAAATTTAACCCATGTCGGGCGGGTCTGCGAGTAATGAAGGAAGACTGGGATGTAAATCAAAGTTGTATACTGTAACTGTAGTATCTTGGTTTGTGCTTCAAGGCTCCCCAGTTACTGGCGCTATCTCCAAAGCAATGATGAAAGTCCTTTTAGTGTGGAGAGCTCAAAACGCAAGACTCATGCTGTCTGAACCCTGCGTTACACTTCGTTTCAATGGAAGAGTGTGAATATTTTTGAAAAGTGAAAACAGAATTTTCATTCATCATGATGTTTTGCTGTCGTGTTTTTTGTGCCTGCGACTGACAGCTATGATTAAATCCAGCTTTACTACATCCGCTGGAAAAGTGTCATCAACTCTATTGAGAGCAGCGTTTCTGTGCCAAATTATGTGACTACACAGAATAGCAATTAAATAGGAATGGACTTTTTAGATTTAAGACAGCACTGCATACTGTTGAAGGTAAAAAAAAGTAATGTCAGAGGGTATTTTGCATTATCAATTCCAAATAGGGGAAAAAAATCCAGTGTTGGAAAGCTTTGTTTTTGCAAATCACTGCTTACGCATTATAATAATGATGCATATAACTTCAACTCTGTTCAACTTTTTTTGCTTTTAATCAGTGTTTTCTGCATTAGTTGGATTCCAAGTGTCATGCCTCACTCAACAAAGAAAAAGAACAAGGGGAAATGGGGTCAGATTGAGGCTTCGACCTGGCAGTTCACCACAGACCTGCTTTAAAACTACATGGAGACAGAATGCAGTCACTTGCACCCTGGAGCTTGGAAAAGTCTCTGCTCTCTTTTGCAAACTCAGACCGTGGCAGGTTTACTAGTTATAAACATGAGAAATATCAAGAGTCCAAACATGGGATTTATGGTATTACTTAAAGGCATCTGGCACAGTCAATTTTTATGTGAAATACATAAACACTTATGTAAAGCATAAGCATCTCTGCAGTTTGTTCTGTGCTGAATTGAAAAGGGTATGTTTTTTTTTTTTTTTTTTTTTTTCTCCTGCCTACTGGCTCTTACTTGTTCTGAACAGAAGTTGGAAAGACCTTTTTTTCCCCTGAGTTGCATCAGTCCCTCCTGTCATTTTCTAAAACATGAATCAGCATGTGTTTGCTGTTTACAGTGGGTCACATGGGGAAATACACGAGTGAAAGATTTGGTGAATAAGTCTTATTGCAATTATTGTGGGCAATATATGCGATAGCATTTTTTTATAAAAAAAAAAAAAAACAAAAACAAGAAAAAACACACTTCTTTTAGAAATATGCACTTTTTCCTAGTCACACACTCACACAATTATCCCATAAAGACCCAGGACAATTTTTTTTGTGATGACGAATACATTTAACCTTTATCAAGAGATTGATCACCATTTCTATATTATCCTCTGCATTTAGCATTTTTGTGAACAATTTTACAATATTTATTGATTGATCATGTAGGTGTGAATAAAAGCTCAGTAAATTGATTGTTCTATTATATCAGAACAGATGAAACATGACTTTTTCATCAAAATGTATCATTA
The DNA here is from genome assembly GCA_029814465.1 of Ostorhinchus cyanosoma. Taxonomy (NCBI): domain Eukaryota; kingdom Metazoa; phylum Chordata; class Actinopteri; order Kurtiformes; family Apogonidae; genus Ostorhinchus; species Ostorhinchus cyanosoma. The sequence goes on from JAPTYQ010000011.1 coordinate 12,852,840, forward strand.
GTTCTATATAAAAACAAACACTGACATTGTAACGGTACAGAAAAATTCCAGTTCGATACATTTTGTGGATGTTTTCAGTAAAATGAAATGGACTTCGTAATTGTATCGAAGGCCCCAAACTGAAACGATTCGGTACAAATGAGTGCACGGTTTCACCCCTAACTGACATTTATCGAACTAAATGTTTTTTACTGGTGAATCAATGATGCAGAAGATGACAGAAACTATGGATGTATCTGAAAATGACATATGTGATGCCGCATATTCCTGAATTATTGACTCGTGTTGATAGGATCAGTGGTTGAACAGTTGTTAAACCTTTAACATACATTCTTTAAGGGTTAAACTAGAATAAAAATCCAACTTTTTCTTTCATATGTCTTTCATTTTGCATGATTTACGCAATATCTTTCTCTGATCCGTGTCATTAATTCCAAAAAATATCACCGGACGACAGACTTTTCCTTTTCTACAACTGAATCTGAACCTTTAATTTGCAGCCTGTTGCAACTGCGTAATTCCACAGGCTGATAATGCAATTATGATTCGATTAATAGTGCAGCTCTACTATAGAATGAGCTTTTACTGATCCTGAACGGACACCAGAGATGAATCGGTCTCTAACCCCTACGAATGCATTGAATAACTTTTATACTTAATCATGTACACTGTAAGGATAACGCTGTGTGCGGCTGCCGCGGCACTGTGAGAAATCGATCAGCTTGCTCAGCGTAGATGAAAACTGCAGGCATCTGAGAAAAATACTGTGGCTAATCATTATTGCAAGTGCACCTTGTAGGAACTGGCATACGAAGATGAAATGATTGAGAATAAATAAGCTAAAGTAAGATCCGAATTAAGAATAAATGCATAGAATGATCAAGTCTAGGATATTTAGTTTCTGGCATGTTAACTTTGGACCACCTTAAGCGTATGCAGTAGACTAAGTGACCTGTTTTAATTGGACTACATCTCTATACATACAGTGGAGTCGTTCCAACAGAAATCAGCCAAAGGGATATTGTTGCCTTGAGCTGAACGACAGAAAATTAAAATCTGGTTGACACTGTCTGTGCCTGACAAAATACAGGTCTGGCACTCATCAAATTGCACTATGAGATTGTTTGTGTTTGGTCAATATCCCATGTATTTATGCACCCTGTCAACAGCATGGCTACAAGGTCCTGCCAGCAAGTTAAAAAAAAGTGTCAACAAATCCATCTGGATAGTTTTTTCAGGCAGGTAATATATCCCAAAGTCGACACCCCTTTACTTGCCCCTCTCCTTCTCCCTCAGCTGTTTGCATATGCATAGCAATGAGTGAAGCAGATATTTAACTTGGAAGACTCCACAGTGTACATAGTCCTTATCTGTTATGACAGCATTCAGAAAATGTCATATTGTGACAAACTGAAGGGAAAAAAAAAAGACGACAGAGCAGTGGTCAAAGATGAAGTCATGTTTTTTCCATTCTGTTTGGTGAATCTCTTTGGAAATGGATCTGAGGAGATATCATTTTGACTCCGTGCTTTTAGAACAGGCTTCAAATATCATCTCGTGGAAGGCCAATGTGTTTCTACATAGACCTAAACTATGTTGACAGCTGAAGAATGTTGTGTATATGTTTAACTGACAGTTTGTTGCATAGTCACCGATCTGAATTTAAAAAAAAAAAAAAAGGGGAAAAAAAAAAAGACTTTTAACTTATGTCAGCTAAAGTTATTGTGAAATAAAATACAGTGAACCTTAGGAAAAACTAACCTTTTGCTGTTTCTCTTTTTCTCTTTTCTTTCATCTCGTTGCACTGGAAAACCAACTGCTTGTCTTGGATTGCCTCGACTTCAGGTACGTCACATCACTCACAGTAACTTATGAGATAATGCACTTTCCCAGATGCCCTTTCTTTCCAATAGTTCACTACATTTATGCACAACATTTATACATTTCTGTGTAAAATCAACAAATTATACATGACATAAAGTTGTGGTTCACTTTTTGTAATGTTTTCGCCAGCTGCTGTGAGTGAAAGCTGAGCAGGCACATTGCAGTACATAGCTATTATGTAAATTAATATTTAATGCAAATAAGCACATTAATTTAGATCAAATACCACTAAGTCTTGAGTGGGGACACTAAATGAGGCTTTGAAGTGGTCAGACTACCACAGCCCTTAATGTTTTTTCCCCTGACAGTGTTAAATACCCATACTCAATCTGCACTGGCAGAAATCTCTGTCCTTGTGTTGTTGTTGCAGCTCTGAACAGCCTTATATCCCCTTAAGCTCTTGTGTATGTGTATGTGTATGTGTATTGCGCAACCCGCTAATTGCACTGCGCATTTTCAGCAGAGAACCAACTAGGCGAGGCATAGTGTGCAACCAATCTCTAGGCTTGCGTCCTCCCACAATGCGGGAATGTTTTCTTAAATAAAATACCCAATTTACGCAATGACATCAAGATGGCAGCAGACAAAAGTCTCGACTCTGTTTAAATGTATTGCATACTTATTTCACTGTAGACTCTGTACTTATAATTTAGCAATAACGGGAAGAAAAAATTCTTGGCTGCAAAGTCAAGTTGAGAAACACCAAAATGGATAATGACAATATTTGGGAGGGGGGTTTGCTTTAATGCTGACGAGGGAGCCTAATGGATCAACTGAAAAGACTTCTAATCCTGGGGTCTTAATTGCAGGGTTCTGGCATCCATCTGAGGCAGCAAACTGAACCAACTAGGGCAATCAGAATATAATCTCATCAATCTGCTTGATATGGTCATTACAGTGTGGATTAGAGTAATGCAAATGATCCCTGCTTAGGGTATTTTTACCATTTTACAGTGATATGTGCTCATTTACTTTGATGGGTCCTGGATATTGGCTGAGTGGCTGCGCAGGAAAAAAGCTGTTATGATGATTTATAAGGTTTATTGGTTCCTTTCAAACTTCTGCAAAACACAGCCCTAACTTTGTGCGGCGCACATGTTAAAGCAGTGACTACTTGTGTTTTATTTAATTTTTTTTTTTTTTTTTTTGAAAGAATATTTAGCTGACGGAGCCGACAGGCAGTGATGAAAGAGTAGGAGGACTTGGGTTATTACTAAATTAGTCTCCACCCATTACACCATATTGCCTCTTCTCCTTACCTGACCCTATACGACCACATGTTTTCCTCTTGTCAGTCAACTTCTACACAATGTTCTCTCTGTTTTTTCTTTTTTTTTTGCATGCCTGCCTGTCTTTCATGTCACTCTTCTACCCTTCACCTCTCCCAGTTTCTGCTTCATTCCTGGCCCTCGTCCTGCTCCAGCGCTGTAGGTCCACTATAAATAATGCCACCTGTTGGGCCGGGGCCTTCATTACACTCATGTTACAGTAAATAAGAGTAGAGGGCCAATGAGGGTGCCCTGTTCAGGCTCGGCAAGTTATGCCATTGGCACAGAAAGCTATGCCTGGCACTCCCTGACTAATGCATTCGCTCAAGAGGCCAGAGGGAGAATAGCAGGAGCAATGAGGCCAAGGTTAAAACAACCTCTGATTCTCTGCAGAGGGATTTGAGATTGAAACTGAAGGGGATTTATGATGATGAATGTTGCATGATAAAGCTGTGTTTTAGACAGCAAGCACGCTGAGAATACAGCATGTTCCAAGTACCTCCCAAGTCATAGACTCTAGTGTTGCTTTTCCAAGATATTCCAAGTAGAAATCTGTTGATACATAATGTTCAGTCTGGAAATTAGCTCCGATACTGATTTTGAATGAAAGATAATACCTCCAATAGCTTTTTCTTATATTTTTTGCAGCAGATGCATGAAGTTTTTAATGTTGTAAATGGAAGTTGGTGTATACCGGTTAATTTATCTGATTTTTTCCCGCTCCAAACAAATAAAAAGAAAAAAAATCCACTACCGGTTGACTTCTAGTCTAAAGTAGCGACGATGCTCAGCGGCAGAACGGGGTAATCGATCCAGGTTTTGCACTTAAAAAATCAAGGGCACGGTGCAAGGGTTATAGTGACGAGCACTTGAAAGCACGCACAGCGGGACGTGATCAGGGGTGTGGGTGATGAGGTCAGAGGTCAACTCTCTCAAATAGCCACTGAGAACACAACGGCCATCGGCTCCTTTGGCTTTGAAATGGGAGGCGGCGCTGGATGCTCTCGCATGCTGGACCGGCTTTCAGCATACCACCGCCTGCCATCAGACACAGTTGTCGTGTCAGGTGTCTTGCTAGGAGAGGTTATTTTTAAGATGATGAAGGAGGGATTTACAAGTGTATTTGATCATCACATGCTGTATTTGATGTACAATCAGCAAATTATCATATTCGAGTTAAAGAGTGTGGCAGTGAGAAGATGACGCAGATTGGCGGCGTGTTGGGTCATTTTTTTTTTTGCATTTATGATAATTTCTCTGGAGGAGCAGGCATTTAAATGTGACAGATGTGACTGTGGTGCCTGGTAAATCATTTCATATTCTAGCTCGGAGAAAATATGTGGCCGGTTAATTAGCTCCTGCTACCCATCCATCCCAACTAAATACCACCCAGCAGAAAAAAAATCACAGTTTTCTCATGACGTCTGTCTTGAGGGGTTTTTTGTTCATCTGCTAATAGGAAACAAAAACGCTTCCCTTTCCCCTTCAAAGGGACACACCATGTCAGCCTGTTCAGTATGCCAAATAAATTAGTCATCAAAAGTCCCTCGGAGAGAACAGTTAACCTTTATCTCCATCAATGTTTCATTAGTTACCCCCTCGCCACTGCCACATTTTCTCCCTGGCAGAAATAAAAGCAAGGCCCTGTGGTGTTTTAATGTAAATAAAATGTTAAAACACAGTCATTAGTATTCTAGCTTTTTACGAGATCTGTCAAATCGGAAGAAGCGCTTTTAATGAATGTCTTTGAGCCACTCGTAGTCATGGATAATTCAAAGAGGAAGGAAGTCAGGCTGCTGATTGGTTTTATGCTGGGCGATCATGTTCGGTAACACCCCAGCAGAAATGTCTTGGCTCTTTCCTGTAATGTCAGGTACATGCATAAATGTATTCCTCATGCTGTGCCTTTTAAAAAGCACCGAGTGTACCGGAGTCCCCACGAGGATTCTCTCAGTTCGATATGAATTCTTGTAAATGGATGTAATTTTGAGGATTTGTCGGAGTAGCAAGAAAAAAAACAAAAAAAACAAGTAAAAGCAACATTTCTGCAAGTTTGTGTGAATGCAGTTATTTCTATCATGGATATTTTTGTTTTAGAAGCAATTATCAATTACACAATAAAACATTCACACATGTAAAGCATGGAGATGGACTACAGGCTGTAAATATTAAAGGTTTAGTATGTATAGTTTGCACAAGCTTGTATGTATGCATGCATGAAGTTTTGTGTTGGAATTGTTAATATCTAACTCTTTTTCTAACTTCACAGTACTCTTGGTTTCCTACATCCATGATAACTTGTATATTGATTTTTATAAAGACGATTATGACATTTGTGAGTATATATGCTTGTTCTTGAAATAGTCTATAATCAGCTCCAAAACCATATAAATATTTCAAGAAAATTCCCATTGTATTCATAGTAACATTAATGTTCCCGTTTTAACATCAGTTGTATTTCGAGCGGAAATAGAAACTTTCCTCCAAACTGAAACCTTTAAAACTTTTGTTATTTAATAGATTTTTTTTAATAATCCTTGTAATTATATTAGATTTTCTTGTGTGTTTTGCTGCTGTATAAGATTCTAATCTCAATGAGACAGCCTTATTAAATTAAGATTAGAATGAAACAAAAATTGGAATTTTAATAACTTTTTGAAGTCAATTAATCAAGACAATTTAAGTTGATTACTTGTGTAGCTGTAATGTGATTGTTGCCTCCATGCCCTCCATACAAAGGAGAATAATAATAATAATAGAAATAATACATAAAAAACTGACTAACCAATGGGTGAAGTGAACCAAAAGGATACTGTTTAACACCTTTTACATGTCATTTGATGCATTTCTCAAATTTATGACGTGTGTATTTGAATAAAAATCTAAAAATATTGTAATTATCGACATGCTCCACACAGATACTATGAAGATGCGGGAGTGTGGTAGAAACATTGCCATAAACATTAGCTTTGCATCTCTAAGAAGTAAAATCTAAATCCCCCACCAGTCACCTTGAATAAGAATGAGTCTCCTTTTGAAGGATATCAACTGTGTTTACCATTTTGACGAATTCACTTATCAGTTATCCGTGCACATCGCTAGAATGAAATGAGGTAACATGCATAGGCCACTAAATGTAATGCATACAGTTGTGCTCATAAGTTTACATACCCTGACGGAATGTGCGTACGGGATGGTCTTGAATGTTCCAACATGACAATGACCTAAAACATAAGGCCAAGTCCACCTGTCATTGGAACAGCAGAAAAAAG
>JAPTYQ010000011.1:12866222-12877504 GCA_029814465.1 Ostorhinchus cyanosoma
ACTCTAACTCAAACTTCACCTTATTACATGAGCACTCGACCTATAAAATTAAATGCAAATTTCAGTAAAATGATAATGTGAGCAAAACAAAACAGGATAATCAGCTTTCCCCCCTCGGTTTATGTTCAGTTCGACAAATGCAGATCACTGAGAAACAACGGCACAGGAATTAGATTTATTTTTTCAGCTTCTACAGGTTGTTTCTGATTTCTTTGCAAAAAATAAAACAATTAACACAAGTGAAACTCCAAACTCAAAGTCCAAAAAGAATAGACAGTAAATGTAAGGAGAACAGTTTGTGCAGAGTTTTAAAACTGCTTCTGAGCCTCGTATGTTTATATTCTGCATCTACTTTGGCTTCGTCTCAGTTATTTGCTTGTAAATCAGTCCTCTCTGCTTTGCCTAATAGTCTTGTACTTCACACGTTTTGTGTGGTCTGCAATAGTAACATCCCAGAAACTCCACCCCCCCCTTCCAAATGCCAAAACATGTCAGAGATGTAAAAAGCCTGACAGGAAAGCGTTTCATTTCATCAGGAATAATTACACTGTATTCAAGAAGAGAAGAGACCTTCATCCCTCACATAATGAAATAATGACGGGAAAAAAAACGCTCAAACTGAACCATCCAAGAGACACGGGATATGATTTTTTACAGATGTTTAAAAAAAAAAACAAAAAAAAAACGAGTTGATAATTGTCTTTACAATTTATTTTGAAGGATCCAGGAAACCAGCCTCCAATTATTGCTTAGTAAAGTCACTTGCTGCATTTCCAGGATGCAAACGTATATTTCTGATAAGGTCAGGGGCAGATTTACTTTGAAATGTGACACATGAAGGAAAACAAAGACGTGCAGCTTTTGAATGGGTTTTTATTTCAACTGAAGATGCAGCCCGAGAGGTTAATGCATGAAATATAACAATTTATTGGTGTAATAGCTCTTGAGACAGTCGCAGTATTGATGGTTTGATTTTACATTTTCTTTTGCAGTTGTTATGCTTTTTCTTTGAACCTTTAAAGCCATTCACGATATTTCAAACATTACTTCCTTAAAACGACTGAAAAATGATGATCGTCTTGTTGGCTACAGTTTTAATCCAACATAAGAATATTACTTTTTCTAATGATCTAATAATGGGGGATACATCTGTGATGTTTTAGATATGCGCCGCTTAAATTATCTGCAGACATTTAGTGTGTTTGACGTTCTTGGTCAGCGCAGCTATACAGGATGTTCTGTGAAACTCAAAGTGTAGAAAACTTTGAAAAGGGCTGCGAAAAAGCGCTCCAAAAAGTTTGTTAACTTGGAATCGTCGCTTATAAAACCCCTCCTGTGTTGAAGCAAAAAAAGAGCCAAACCTTTAGTGAATCAAAAGCACAAATTGACCCTGTTCCATCTCCTGTCATCGAGTCTCATTAAAGGCTTCAGTGTTGAGGCCACAAGCATCTGGACTTAAAAATAGCACCCCAAATTGCCTTGTTGTATCCCCATTTGCTTTGTTTATTTATTCCATGTAGGCTGCGCATCATGCAAAGCATTTTCTTGGGCGGCTTTTGTTCATTATGCTTGTTTGCACATTGTTGCACTTCGATGCAAATACCTTGATGAATCAAGCCCAGATGTTGGCGGTTGAATGCCAGAGGTACGCCTTGGCAAACAGCGTCCTGGCCACCCTTCAGCTCAAATAAATACAATGTTGAGCGTGTCAATTATATCTGCCTCCGTGGCCAGAGTCAACAGCCACGTAGTGCAATGTCCAGCAATTACATGTCTAAAAATTAATTTTATTATAAATCCTGACAGGAAAAATAAAACTTTAATAGCGTTGAATTTTAAATGTGGGTGCTAATGACTGGTACCGGCAGCTGAATCAAAAAACGGTCCTGCACTCTTTACCCCGCAGTATTTCAGAAAGTCTGTCAGAAGGTGGAAATCAAAATTTAACAACTTTTATGACCATAGAACATCATTAAGTCACCACACGTCTATGTCGCCTGTTGGGTGCTATCATACGTCCTGCAGTGGGAATGTTCTATAATAACATTGAATCAACGTTAAAATATTGATCAGTTGTGACTTGTTTCACTCTTTTGTACTAAAATATTGGCCGGAGTCATTTGTTATACCCTGCATTGTTATACAAGAGAACTATTAATCATGTATGGCATGTAAATTGCGACAAAAGATTTTCAATTATTGTTGGCTCCATGCTAAAACCTATCATTTGACCAAAACTTGACTTTATTTCACATTGATCATTTCTATGAAATGGATTATTGGAGACGGCTTTTTAAACTTAGAAATTTTTTTGGAAGCATGAAATACTATTAACCTTTCAACATGTACTCTTTTCAACGGAACTGAACTTCAATTCTAAGTTATAACAGAAGTATTAGGCTAAATTGCATGTATTAGGGGAATATATTGTAAATTCTTTATTTAACTTGGTGCTGAAACATAAACCAAATGACATAAAATCAAACATGGCTTAAACGTAACCCTAAACCTCAAATTTAACCCCTTAATGTTAACCTTCAAATGGGTCATCGGTGACTAATTGTCTGCGGAACATGTCCCCGACTAGACTTTGATTGGAATTATACACCATCAGCGTTATCAGTTCCCATCAGTTTTCATTCATTTTCAGTTTTTTCCTACGTCACATTACGTAATTACGCCGCCCGCTGACCTACTTGAACTGCCAGGAATCATGGAGAGGAAAAAACAAACCAAAGCTTGACTCCATTTCGCCACATTTTTTTTCTCCCTATTCCGTATATTCAAGCTAAATATATCCATATTTGATGAATATGTCCATCTTCTGCAGACATCATTTTGGACCAAAAAAAAAAAAAAAGGCTGATTTTTGGCTGTTATCTACTTTTTTCCCAACTCAAAAAAACTGAGGAATCAACAGGAGAATTGATCAGGAATTGGATTAGTAGCAGAACTGACTATGGCATCGATATTGATAAAATCCTATCAATTCTCACTCTTATCCCTGACTCTTTCCTGTTATATCTTCAGCATTAAGACGCATTTATGCTTAATCTACGTACATAAATAGGCGTGTCATTGCATCGGAATGAGCATTTTGGCAGTCAATCCACCAGAGGGCGCTGCTCTGAATTAACATACCGACAAATACCAAGAAGAGTAGAGTTTTTTTGAGAGAAGAAGAAGAAAGTCAATTAATAATAACAAAAATGGCGCTGACAAACTGTTACTAATGTTAATATTGAGAATGTTAGTGCTCCGACAACTCACGCAGTCACTTTTTGAAAAGTTTTATTTCCGGAAATCTGCTCCATTTCCTCCTGTTTGGGTTCGCATCCTCAAGCTTCCAGCACACGTACAGAAATACACATGTAATAAACGCAGAGGACAGTCTGTTTACATATGTGTATTTAACCTTTTATTAAGCAAGTGACTATTTTTGGTCATTTGTGTGACGGTGACAGCAACAGGAATGATGTTGAGAATGATGGGAGAATGTGTCTGGATCAGGACTTGTAATGTTTTAATGATCTAAAATACACTTTCCTTTTATATTTCATGCGTTTTTCTTGTATTATTATTATTTTTTTTGATATATATACTTCTTGGATTCTTTTTTTTTTTTTTGCCTTGATTTTCTACTAAACAATAAAAAAACATAATAGTCTTGTTGTTCCCTCCAATATCACATTAAAGTTGAAGTTTAGAATTTCAGAGTTTTCTATGAGTTAACATTGAGCATAAACAGGCCTTTAAATGTTCATATTTATCTAGAACTAACCTGAGATAGCACTAGTTTAACAGCTCTAAAAGCCCTAATCTGTGACTTTTTTAATTTCTTGTTTGTTTTTACCAGTTTTTTTTTTATTTTTATTTTCCTCACCGACGTGTGATGGTGTAAATTGCACCCGTGATGAGCTATTACATCCCCGAAATTCTCACTCCTGTATTTTTTATGCTTCGACACGTCCTGCTGCATCTTCTGTCTGGTTGTATTTTCCTCCTTCCTTCCTTTTTAGTCTTTTTAAACGTGTCTCCTCCAGACGGGCTTGCTTTTCGAACCATATTGGCGGCCTCCTGAAGTGGAAGTGTTAGGTGCCTGCTCCCACCTCTCCATGCATATCTTTTTATGCATCAGCAGTCTGATATTAAAAGGGTCAAAGCTTGCCTGCCTCTTAACGTCAAACACATTTTCCGAAATCCGGCTGGCCTGTCTGATCTCATGCATTTTTCTTTGCTCAGCATTTTTTCCTTTATACCCGAATGTTTCCAAGGATACTCAAATACAGAACACGCCTACTACATATATAAACTGCAAACTCTTGCCTAATCTGGCTGCAGGACACACATTGTATACATGATACTTAAAAATAATTATAGCTTATTGTGATTGCATGCATCATGGATAGAAATGCAGCGAGGTCTGATAAACTTCAACATTGACTTTTTCTTTTTTTTTTTTTTTTGTCGGGTTTTTTTGGGGGTTGAATTGTGCATGAGCCTCACTGGTTGAATGTGATAATTGTTGCAGTCTGTCTAGGGGTCACAGGGGTCACCGCTGAGTGATTTGGAGGTTATGTATCCAGCCTGGCTAATGTCAATAGTACCATGTTTGGAAATTTGTGTCATATGTTGCGGTTCTCCAAGCCTCTTTTTTGGGGTTTTTGTGGAAATCCAAATGTTAATTCAGCTCTCATTGAGCACATTTACCATATGGACAAACAAATATCAATCCCTCCCATTTCTGTCCATATAATGCATGCTTATGGACCATTACAGTACCTTTTAATAATCTGTGAACTAGCCAGAATTTAAAGTAGACACACCACATTCCCTCTCTGTGCACATGAGCCAGCGAGTGAGTGCTCAAGGGCAGTCTGAGCTCCAACAGACCTGCCTGTCGATAATTTCTCAATCCCCTTCTCACTTTGCAAAGTAAACATATGTCTGCGCTCCAATTAACTACTTCAGTTCCTTGAGTATTATTGGTGTGTGAGTAAGTGGTGCCTACAATTATTCAGTACATTTCAGCGAGCGCTACGCAGCCTTGTAGTACAATAACATTTTTCTTTGCCGCAATTATCACATTGGAGCAGTGAGCAAATTAAGATCTCTTGGGCTGCGGGACAATTAACCTTTTCAAGGTTGACCTCGTAGACTCTAAATGTGTTTGCAGAACCTTTATAAACCTTTTATAAAGAATGCTTACACATTCATCTTGGAAGCCTTTTATATGGCGCGGAGTTCAATATGTGGTCACATCATTTTATTATCCTGCTGTTGTGTTGTTAAAGCGGTAAGTTGCTCCTTACCAGTGACATAGTTGGTAACAAAATGAGAGGGTCTGCACTGAATTGGACAAATTAAGCCTGTGTGAAAAGCACTATTTGACACAAAGTCAAAGAATAACATTGTGGGCCTTTTGTTGGATTGTAAAAAGTGTAACACGTTCAATGCTATGTGGAAACGGGGGTACTTTTTTTTTTTTTAAACATTTCAGTGCAAGAAAATGATGTTGGTGGCAGGTGAAGTGAAATCGGCGGCATACTTCTGGAAAGGAAAAAGGAAAGGCAGCAGGAGGTTGTAATTGGCAAATTACAACCAAATTAGTTTGGTTTTCATTTAGAAATTACTGTGGTGCTTCATCACAGCTGTTTCCTCTCTTTGGTGTCTCGGTTCACAGTCATAGAGACATGCTCTACTCACTCTCTGCCTCTTAACGTTAAAGACACTACACTAAAAAACAACCACATTATTGCAACGGTTGCCATAGTTGTCGTGCGATCGTTTGATTCTTTTCGTCGATTGTCCGTTTTCCACTTGATGGTACTGGATCGACTTGAATCTGTGCTTTTTTGGTACTCGGTGCTTTGTTTTTGTTTTTGGCTCGGTTGTATAGATCTGTAGTGGAACAGTAACAGTCCCACACAATATTATGTTGGACTGCCTTCAGCTTTGATTATGGGATGTATTCGCTCTAGCAAAACCCATTTCCATCCAGAGATTCAATCCGTTTTTGTGGCACCCCTGCATAAAGTCTTCTCCAGCACAATCCCAAAGACTCTAAATGGGTTCAGATCTGGAGGGAAAAAAAAAAAAAAAAAAGATGAGTCCATTCAGGTTTGACCTCATTTAACAGATACATAAGATTGCTGAACCTAGACCTGACCAACTGAATCAACTCTACAGGTTTGTACTTTAGGCACTAGGCATGATGGGTAATTACTTCATCTGCCTCTCCTCTTCATCTGATGAACCCATCACTCTGGAACAGGGTCAATCTGCACTCATCTGATCACATGACCTTTTTCTGTTGAAACCCTATCAAACCAATGGTTGTTAAATAATAATAAGCTACTCCCGTCATCAGTTAGAATTCACATGTTCATCCCTAAATCCATTTCTCAGCCTACGAGCTAAGGATGACAATACCAAATTACCTCAATTTTCTTAATGTCTGCGCTCTGAGTGCTTTTCTAGTTTATATTATCCTCTTTATTTTACATTTTATCAGTATAAATTAGGTATTTTCCTATGTTTAATTCACTGATCATGCAGGTGTTCATAAAAGCTCAGATTAAAGTCGAAGATTATTATATTAAAAAACAAAACAAAACAGTAAAAGCTCAAAAAGTGACTTTTTGAGTCGAATCTCTCATTAACTGAACATAAACCCAGTGTTTCCATCCACTGTCATTAATCCAACTCCATGGGTTTTACTGGTGAATCTGTGTTGTAGAAGATGATGGTGTTTCCATGGTAACTACGGAGCCTCTGAACGTCCAAATGCGTCATATCTGATGACTATGAAAAGATGAAATGCATTTTACTCCAATTATTTACATGTATTGATAGGATTAGTGGATCAACAGGTATTAAACGGTTTATATCAGTAGATGTTTGGGTTAAATTATTCAATTTAATTTTTTTATATTATCTTAAATTCTCTTTATATTCAGTGTGAACAGCAAAGTCAGATGTTCATTGTAAAGTGAAACCTCTTTCTTTACTGTACACATGACGATAAACACTTCGAATCCAATCAGTCGTGTTTCCACCTCATTTTATTAGCTTATTTTCCACAACTTTTGCCCAATTGGAAACCAAAAAAGTGTCAAGTATTGTGATATTGAAAATGTCCTTTTCATATATAGTGTCATAATGATGCACTTATCAGTAGTTTTACCCACTTGTCTTCCTACTGTCCCATTTTCCACTATCTGTCCCAGACTGTCAGTGTTGTTGTAATTGCGCTGTGTGATGGCATTTGTCTTTCATATCAGCCTGCCCCCCCCGCCTCCCCTTTTCCACCCCCCACTCCTCCATCTGTCATGTCATCATCAGCATCTTCCTCTCAGCAGAAGGCCTTGGTTATCTTCTCCGGCTAATCAGCATCCCCTCTGACCCTCTTGTTTATGCGTCTCTTCTTTCTGGAGGCTCACCCTGGTTTGTAATGATTTTTTTTTTCTTCTCCCCCCTCTGAAATCCCCCTCCTCCCGTTTGTTGTGTGCAGCTGGTTCAGCCAACACTCGAAGTTTTCTAACACAAAGGGTAAACAAACAATCAATTACAACCCCGATGACCATTTTCATACCAGTTTTTTGGGGGATTACTACTTTGTCGATATGTCTCCTCCTTGTTTCAGTGAAATAGTGCACCCACAAATGCCAATTTTTTTATTTTATTTTTTTTAATTTTTTGCACAAAGCTGTAATTTGAAGCACACGCACCGTTATGAACAAAGACAACTGTGTTCTCTTCTTCTACCGCGCCGCCTTCCTAATCATCGCTGTTAAAGACGAAGCCTCATTTCCTCTTATTTTTCTCTAATAGTAATTTTTGATGAAAGGCGCTGATTGCTACTCCAAAAGTGAGAGAACGTCTGGTGGTTTTCCTTCACTGTAATCGATACACGTGCACATGCCTGAATTCAATCAAGTCTGTGATATCGGTGTTAACACAGCAACACTAATTGGCTTCCTGTACAATCGACTGCATGATCTTAATCATCGCTGGCATTTGCAAATTGCCATATATTATTTAAGTGATGAACATTTAAGAGTAATCGACAAAGGTGTCTATCTGGTTTCTTTCGTTGGCTTTGACTGAAAGCTGCAGTTGGATGATTTTATTGGATATTGTTTCATGATATAAATCTCAAACGCTGCAGCTCTTTTGTACTGTATGCAGAACGTGTATCAATCTCTATGTTTATGCTTTTATTGGCAAGTCTGCTGATATACTTCTTACTACCGCTTTGGCAGGCCAGTGCTGCATATGTCAGTTTCATAAGCAAGCTCACCTTCCATAATGCTTGCTAATGGTTCAGTGGAAGAAAAAAAAAAAAAAAAAAAATGTTCGTATCAGGCTTCAAGCTCCTGCTGACTCAATTCTCCACTCTGTCATTATCAGCCAAGCCACAAATGCCAGTTTGAGGCGAAAAAGCTGATGTTCTCTTGCCTTTGCTATAGGTGACTTCAGTAGACTTTGACATGTAGCTGCATAACATGATTGAATATGTCGGTTAACGGTGAATGTTTCGTTTGTGTGTTTTGGCGAATGTGACTAAAAGATAAGAGTATAGTTTCATAGTTGGTTGTTTTCTCTGTGGTGTCACCGTGCTACCGTAGTGTTCATTAACAGTAAAAACCTGATATAAAATGGTTAATTTTATGATTCCGTTGCTGTTTTCAGTGTCTGTCCCACTGCTCAGCTTATATGGGCCATTGTGTTTGTCTTTTACGATGCATCATATTGTTAATTTCCACAGATGGAAATGGAAGAATTCATTCAAGTTTTATATTTCTTTCCTACTGCCTTCGGGCTTGTAACAAAAAAAAAAAGCAATTTTTTCCATGTATTGGGTTCTTATTACTACACTTTATACATTGCTACCTGCTTTTAAGTTGAAAGTTTTTTCATAAAGTGTAATGTTTCACTTATAAATACTTAACGGAAAAAGGTCAAAAAGGGACTTTAAGTTGTAATGTAAAGAAATCTGTAATTTTAGATTTTAGACATCAATATTTGATATTACTCGCAGCTATTTCATGACAAAATGAATATATTAACTAAACATGAGGTAAATAAAACTTTAATACATATTTTTCTTCCAGAGTCATGTCAGGTAGATTTTCATCAGCGTTAATAACTCACTCAATTCCCATGACCCCATGTTACATCGTAATGCCGTAGTCTCTTGCTGTGTGGTTTATTGTCGTAGTTATTGAGAGATCATTAGTGCCAGATATAAAATTTTGTGAGTTGAAACAAGTGAACAGTTCCCACACGTGAAAGTTTTCATTGATCAGACCGATTATTGATTCTCTTCATACTGCTGTACTTTTCGTGTTAATGTGAAATTTAATGACCGTGAGAACAGATTATAACATTAATACTTTTGTTTTCTTCTTCACTGACATGTGCATATGGTTACTTTAAATGCTTTTCCATCCGGCTGTTTTAACCCATAAACACCCAATGCTGCTTTTGTCTCAGTTCCCGTATGAATTTTTTTCCTCTCTTTTTAACTTTTGTTTTGAGAGTTATCATTAATTAGAATATCATCCTTTGTATTTTGCATTTTTTAGTGTAAATCCACAATTTTTTTCCTCTGGTTGTATAAATCATACATTAAAAGTGAGGTTATTATATCAGAAACATAGAAAATTTAATAAAATATGGATTTTTTGGGGTAAAATATATCATTAACTGAACATAAACCCAATGTCTCCATTCACTGTCATTGATCCAACTCCATGGGTTTTACTGGTGAATCAATGTTTTAGAAGATGACGCTGTTTCCATGGTAACGACAGAGCCTTTGAACATCCAAATGGGTCACATCTGATGACAATGAAAAGATGAGTAGCTGTATTTTACACTAATTATTGCTATGGATTGATAGGATAAGTGGTTCAACAGGTATTAAACAGTTTAGATGAGTAGATGCTTTTGGTCTTTGGGTCTTTTTCATTTACATTTTCAATTTATGCATAAAAAGGCTAAATTATTTCTGCTCTTTGTTACAACCAGTACTGGACATGGGTCAAGCACCCTCGACTCTCATTCTGGAGTAGAAGTAAAAGCTAGTTTGTTAAATGAATTACTCTTGTCTGACAGAAAACAGGCAAATTGAGTTGTTTGTTCTTTCACACAGTGATGGGAGGCCTTTAAAACAGTAATATGCAAATAACAAACGGAAGTAAAAAGACTATCTTGCCACAGAAATTGCTCAAGTTTATTCTTGCAGAGACATTCCAGTGTGCTTAATTACCCCCAGATGGGAATGGAACTATTTAGGAAAGTTTTATGTAGATGTGTCAATAAAAAATAATCCTAACAAGTTTAATGAAAACTGAATGAGCAAATAATGAATGTATGTGTATTAGTGGACCGAACACACTGTTTCTTGTATTAAATCATTGAACATGTGGCAGTGAAATGCCACCATGTATGTGTAAAACAAACAAAGAAAAAGAAAGATAAAAAAATAAAAAAGTTATTCGATCAAAACCAGTGGTTTGGTTCAAAAAAGCAAAGCCAGCTTGAAGTTTTTGTCAAAATATTTTTTTGAAGTGATAGTTTTTAAAGTAAAGCGAAAAACCACTAACGAAAACAAAGATTAGAGTAAAAGTGATATAAAAGTTAGAAGCGCTGTTGTTGATTTTAAAAGCTCTAAATGAAAGGACTGGAGTTTGATGCTGAAATCATTATTTCTTCTACATGGCTGAGTTTGATTATGAGGCTTATGAAGGTTCAAAATGATGCAAAGTTGTCTTTTTTTTTTTTTAAATTGGCCGTTTGTTGATCTACGGTTCAGACTAAACTGTGACAGTTCTGAATTTGTCAATTCCAAACAGATCTTTAGTGCAGCTATTGACAACGCAAACTGTACAGAAAACAGTGATTCGTGGTTTTACTGTCTAGAAACACAGCTAAGCTAACAGAGCTATAATGTAAACTATCAGCTGACACAGCACATGACCATTATAAGACGGACAGGGTTACATTAGCTACGTTTACATGTTTTTTTAATTCTGAATTATTTATTTGGAATAAAATAATGCTGGGGTGGTTCTGATTGGACAGAACACGGACGTGACGTCGTGATGTCTACCGGAAGAAAACAATCGCGCCCACTTCCTGTTTCTTTTCGTTTCGACTACCAACATGGAAGAGCGGATACTCTGTGTGATTTTTGCATTTATTTTTGTAATAATTACGAAGCAGCAGCTCGTCTGAATCAACAGACTAATTCATTTGGATCGTCTGAAGAAGAG
>JAPTYQ010000011.1:12925566-12946949 GCA_029814465.1 Ostorhinchus cyanosoma
CCCATAATTGCTAGCGGCGTCCCAGTCAGTACTTTGAAAACAAGTATACCGACCTGATATCTCCAATACTGACTCATTTTGTGCATATGATTAAACTTTATTCCAATATAAGCACTTGGGAATCATGTAATTTTTGTAACAAGGTTTATTTGCATAAAGAAGGGCTGATTTTGAGCCAGATGTAAGAATATTCCCTCGTTTACATCCATGCAAATGATGCAGGCCCTACTAATGCAATGTATGTAGGAGTGCAGTTTGCAGAGAATTCAAGTATGTGCAGATGCTTTGTTAATTACACATAATATTTTTTACTCCTTTGCACCTTTGTTGAACATGCAAACGCTTTATGCATCTAGCACTTGGATACTCGCATATTGCAATTCTTATCCTAATCAAAGTGAAACAATGTTGTTGCACATCACAAATTCTCCTCATATTTTGCCGATCTAACTAGTATGGACTTGAGAAAACTGCAAATATTTCGTAATATACATCCTGCAACACTGTAATCTGAATCTTACGAGAAGGTAACTTAATAATGTGCGGAAAGCATATTTTAATCAAAAAGAAACCAGCTGATGAGCCATGGAGCACCTGCTAGAGGGAGGCTTATTGAAATGGAGCCAGAGCAGAAGCAGTAAAAAGATGTGAAAAGCACACACAGGTGCTGATTGGGAAACTTCCTTGGGGCTGATTAAAACCACAAAGCTGCAGAGACCGTCTGACAAATAGATACCCGCTGCAGTTGCACTGTGGTACAGTTCGCTCCTTTGAAACAGTCTTTGCGAAAGAGCTGTTTAATAGTCTCTATAAAAGACCTTTGCTGTACGCACTAAACTTTTTGGAAAAGCTCCAGTGGATGCTGTCTGTCCAAGTGATGTGCAAATGATGGGCCGTATAATGAGCAGGTGCAGAGTGTGCAGCAAAATCATTTCCATATGCTTGTACGGCCAGATGGAAGAGGGAAAGGAACAAGGTTTTTGAGCAAGATGCATTTTGGTATATGTCAAAAGTAACATTCCACATACTATGAAGTATAAATGTTGCTGAACGACATGAAGTCTCTTAGCATTTTTTATTTGATTGATACAGTTTAACAGGCATGATAGATTTATCAGAATGTGCTGTTTAAAAACGAGACCATTTGTAACGCATATATCACTCATCAGATTGCCTGATACCCTAAGTCCAACAAACCTCTAAGGAAATTAATCTAAAACCCATGACTCCATTTGCCTTATTTTCATCCACATCCACCCAATATAGATGTGATTTTTTGCCCTTTTATGGAATTTCAACATGGATTTGATCAGGTTTCACTTTGTTGTTGCAGTTACCATGAAACAATCTAAATTTATTGAAATGCTAAATCATATAAAGGAGAGTTTTCATTTCTTTCCACAAACACTTGGTGCCCAGTCATTTAGCCCAGTATTTTTCTGTGCCAGCTGTTTCGTTTTGTATTTTTTGGTGCCAGACACAGTACGTAAAGCAGTCTTGTGTAAAAAAGCTGCTGCACCAGATATATTTATATATTTTGCTTTGCAGCTATTCATATGTTTGCAGTAACAGCTTGTCAATAGCCTCCTATTGTCCAAAGGCAATTTTCCTTCACAACAAAAAGCCTTGCACTGATTTTCTTTAGCTGCTTTCCTTTTTCAAAAACTGGAAACTTGTTTAGCCCCTCTGGAAGGGCACTACATCATTAGAAAAGTAAAAGTCACATTTGATTCCAATAGGCTCTTTTTATTCACCCCCAGGGAGCTGCAATCGGAAACATTGTTTTTATAATGGCAGAGTTTGTGTTTACAAGTGTGTTGTGGCTTTTTTTAGGGCCAGACTAGTAAGCAGCAGCAGGACCACCTCCGTAGAGGTGTGTTGGATTAATGATTGCGTATTAAAATGCATTTCCCCCATCAACTTTTCTCTTGGACTTGCTGAAACGAGTACAGTCACTTTGTATTTGAATATATGGGACGATGCAAAGCAGCGATATGCCGCAGGAGTTTGCTGTTCAGGTTCACAACCTCCAAAACCAAGGCAAATCGGGCCTAGTGCAGATCCATTTGGGAACACATGCACTACTATACATAAACGAAAAGCTACGGATAGTTAACTGTGCATCAAAAATAATGTCCAAAGGCACTGAGCAGGCAGAAACCTGGCTGCAGCTCCCTTCTCCCAGTGCTGTGTGGTAGAAATTGGCTGAGGAAAACTGCTGGCCTACCTCTGGAGCATTTCAGTTTTAGACGGTGCAATCGTGAGCCAGTGCAGTGGAAGCCTGTCTGTCTGTCTGTCTGTCTATCTGTAAGCCTGCTATTCTGGGTCACTGGTCTATAGACTCAAAGGGAACAGCATCCAGACATGGGTCTTAATATAATGCCATCAATCTATGGATTAGTGTCAGTGTATTTTGTTCTGAGTCTGATATCACTGGAAGCAAACCAGTCAAGAGAAGTCGTCACTACAGATCTATTGCTGCAGCTTTAACAGTAACAGCTGGACTAAAAATCTTGCAACTTCTGAATATCTAATGTGAATGGCAGCTTAAACCAACAAATACCCTCAGCAGATAGCTTTTCATGTGGAATTTAAATTACCATTGTTATACATGGCAGAGCAGTCTTTCCCCAGTTTCTGAAGTGGCCCAGGATCAGTGCTGCTAAGCGGGTGGTCAGTTAGTCACTCTGCTGACACTGATCTAATACTGATTTTTCCAAAGCTAGGTTGTCCAAAAGTCCGACCTCAGAACAGAAGGATGGAGCCCAGCATCCTCGGCTCCATTCATCAACAAAATGTTAAAGCTCCTATTTTAAAACGCTAGTTCGTTAAGGCTCAGGCGTACAGATGCACACCTCATCGTCAAATCCTCTAGTTCACCCATGATCTTTTGCAGAGCCCACCCAGGAGCCCCTGATGTTGATTGACTGACGTTGGATGCAAGACTGCCTCGCAAAAACTGCAGTGTAAAAAGAAAAGGGGGGAAAAAGTGTTCCTTTTGTTCAAGGCACACTTGTACTATGTTCCTGCCAGTATTTGGTTGGAGATTGCTTGAGTTGATACTCTAAGTAAACACAGGCTTGATTCAGGCCTGTTTTTGGTTTTAATTGTGTGTTTGTACAAGCCCTGATGTCTATGATGCATAAGGTACATGTTCCCAAACTCTGACAGGGCATCTTAATCAAATGCTGAAAAAGATGTCAAAAAGTACACAAAGTTAGTTTCATCAAAACTCAATTTGTTAATCTTTGGATTTCACCATCTCTCTCAAAGTTCATGATGTTTGAACTTCATTTAGTAGCTCCGTTTCTTGGCGAAACCGACTGATGACCTTGTTTTTTTTCACAGTTTGTTTGCAGGTAACTTATTTAGCAGGGTCCTTGGGGTTTTGTCTTTGTCTAATCTATTTCATAGCAAAGCAATGATTGTAACGATTGACATAGACAGCTTTCTCACGCTTTTTAACAATCTCTGACAATCTTTTTCTTTTCTTTTCACAGGGCCCTCCAGGTCCAAAAGGTGAAAAGGTGAGTTATTTTATGGATCTTTAGCGATTATCAGTGTTCAAAGCCATCATTCCAAAGATTTCCTTTTATTTGCTTCCAACTCAGAGTAGTCCAGGTTAGCAGAGTAAAGTGTATTTTTGCTCTCCTCACAGAGAAATATATCACAAATATTGTATTTTCTGCTGTAATCTACATTCGAGTCACCCTGACCTTAAGTCTCAAACTCTGAATATTTTAATTCTCTTGACATTTACAAATCTGCAGCTCAGAACATTAATGACTGAAAGCCAGAGCCTGAGCTGAAGCCCTTAAATGCTTCGCTGAACATTCCTCCATAAAACAGCAGCGAAGCATGCAAAATAACCACACTGTCTCTTTTATAAGTCTGCAGGACTTGGGGACAAATGTGTGCCTGTGGCTTCTCTTTGAAACAGTGAAACCCAAGAGCACATGATTCACAATAAAGTTGATAAAGTCCCTGCTTGACTTTTAATAGAAACAGGTGACTGTAAGCTCTTTTAAGTGAAAATTTCTAAAATGCTACTGGGAAAGATCAATACCTTGGAAAGAGTGAAGTTTTACACCCTAATAATGAATAAATAAATGTGGAGTTTGTTTTTTTTTGGGTTTTTTTATGTCATAAGCAACAGTAGCTGATTATCTTTGAAGTTTCACTGTCCTGTTAAAAATGGAATAAAAATTAATTGGCGTTGTGGTAATGTGTGAAATGTAGGAGGTTTAGAGCCAAACTGAATATAAAAAAAGATATATGATATTTCAACATTAAAGTGATACAATTACAAGAAAGTTTTAAGATGTAATATTTAGTTAGAACTTTATAGGAAAAACTCATAAAGAAGGAGAAACACTGTGTTGCATTAAAATGAGGAATGCAGAATCACTTCAAATCACTTGAGTATAAATTTCACAAATAAGAAAATACTCCGTTTTTTGGGCTTGGTTTAAAGTATCATTTTTTTTTCTGATAAAAATCTGACTAATCCTAACATTATTCTCATGTCATCATGAGCTTTTTTTCTTGATAAATGACAACTTTATCCTTGTACTGTTTCGTGAAATATGATTTTCTTCTCATAATATTATATCTTATCTTCAATGTGGCCTGAATTCTCTTTCATATTAAAGTCGGCGTGATTGTCTATTCATCATATGTATCAGACATACAGAGAAATCCGACAAACCATTTCTCTCTAACCCACAATGCAGGAGAAACCCATCATTCAAGGGATAAAAAGCAGACAATAGAATACCTAAGGGTGAAGATGTTGAGTGTCCATTGTGACAGCTTCGAGTCCTGCTGATTATTTGCACGTTCATGCTTTTCATATGCACCACCTCATCTGCAGTTTAATGAAATGAAAAACAACTGCTTTCACTCTCCCACCCAAGACGAATGGAGCGTGCATCAGTGTGGTCATTCACAAATGTTTTCCCATTAAATCCGCTTTTTGGAATGAGCGCCCAATGAAAAATTACAAAAATTCCGAGAGCTGTTTTATGTGAAGCTGCTCCGGAATTACATTTAAGTTTGTTTGAGCGAGACTCTTATCCATGTGTGATAAGTTGTCAGGCTGGTTTTACTCCTGTGGCTGAACTGTAACTCAGCCAACAGGATCAAATTAGAGGTTTAGGGATGTTCAGTTATCTGATTCTAGACAGATTAAGGTTATAATTCAATGTCCAACATTTAGTCTCCTTTCATTTACTTTAAACAAAAGTGTACTTTTTCATACAGATTTACACTGATGTGATAAACCCCACAGTCTTCACCGGGCAGGTTGATGTGAAACCATAGATCTTTGTAGTTTTTCTGTCTCGGAGAAAAGGCAAAGAGCCAAACATCTCTAGGGCATAAAATCTGGCCTGGCAATGCAATTCACCCACACTCACCAAACCCACCAAACCTCACACCACTACTTTCTTTCTCTCATACCCAATTCATGTCAGTCGATGTTATCGTAAGTGATTTTACTTTCGACCACAAAGAATAGTTTAGGGTTCCTGTATTATTTTTTTTTTTATCAATATGGTCTGAATTATGCTTCTGCCCTGTGATTTTGGTGTGAGCCTCAGCTTATTAATAGCATTGTGTGTTCAGTGTCTGTTTGACCCTCACATTCAATGCAAATTCTTTCTCTTGCCTTCTGCAGGGGGATCAAGGCGACCAGGGACCACGGGTATGTGGTTTACTTCTTGTGATTAACTGATGAATGTGACTGTGTGTCTCCCCCAAAAGAATTGTGGGCAAAAAAAAAAAAAAAAGGTTTGAGATGCATGAAATTCCTGGGATAGTGTTCTTTCCATCTTGGCCAAATGCAACAAGCAATTTCAGCACTGCTTATTTCCAAATCAAGAATGGGCAAGCAAACGTGCAGATACCTTGGAAGGCATAGGGTGGTATAGTTTTCAAGATGCAATGATTTTTCTTTAATGCTCTATTTTCTTCAAATTGAACATGAAGAGAAGGTTTTGCACAACAGCAAAGCAAGACAGAACTCTTAATCGAAGCCGATATCAAAGGCCGACGAGAACCGTTCTCCGTAATTAC
Organism: Ostorhinchus cyanosoma; assembly: GCA_029814465.1. NCBI lineage: Eukaryota > Metazoa > Chordata > Actinopteri > Kurtiformes > Apogonidae > Ostorhinchus > Ostorhinchus cyanosoma. Next base: position 12,931,642 of record JAPTYQ010000011.1, read on the forward strand.
TAATGATTTACCTCAATCTTCAGTGTGACACAGCATATTCCGAACTTCAGAGCTTTAATCATTTCCAGCACAGTACGTTGACATTTCTATGAAAGTGCAGCTTCTAAATGATGATGTGAGTGCTTTTCTGTGCTTGACAGATTCTGAAATGAATTGCTCTATCTCCACCTAGCAGCCAGCATGCTTCATTTTTCACAAATAATGGTTAAAAATCGGTCCTCTTCAGAAAAAAACAAAAAAAAGAAAAGAAAAAAAAATATTCGCACACTATTCCTGCACAGGTTTGTTTAAAGTAGATTGCATTAACCAGGTCCCTCGAGCACAATCATACCTGTTTTACTTCCTCTGTATTTGCAGTTATCATCAAGGAGAAATCGCATTGGAGTCACAGTTATTTTGAGTGTCAGAAATGGATTTTCTTGAGGGCACAGAGCATGAAAAGTTCATAGTTTAAGGACAAGTGAACACACCATAACACAAAGGTTTGTCTTGTCACCAGAATACCAGCCATCTCCCAAGTGGATCTGATCCCAATCCTGTACTGGCGCCCACCCAGACGTTAGTAGTTTGCCCATTAACTTTGTCAGCTTTCCTCCAGGCCAGTTTCTTATGATGTGGAGTCAATACAAATGACCTTCCCTGTGAAATTTGATTAGTGGTCTCAAAGTGATAAAGCAGACCTCTAATATTACACACCGGCAGTTCTCGAACAACAGCCAACTTCAGAGATTGTAGATCTGGTGTCTTCAAAGTTTTACTAGTACCCATAATAAAATCTGCCAACACTTTTTCACCTCTGTTATATGCTTTAATTTTTAATGATATAAAAAGGATTGAATTATCTTGCAATGAGGCAGGAAGGAAATATATTTGCACTCTAGTTGCTTTGGCTGGGGTAAAAAAAAAAAAGAAAAAAAAAAAAAAAATCCCTGTTCGGTTCAGATTTCCTGGTTTTGCCCATAATTTGTACCCTTTTAACCTGGGAAATGGAGTCATCTGTCTCTATCAGTTAAATGATTTATAGTTTGGAAACAGCAGTGTGGCTGACAGATTTGTAACAGAGGCCAGCCAAGTCCTATTTGTCTCCCAGAGTAAATAAATAAACTGCCCGCTTCTAGATACAATTTCATTAACTTCCAATTACAGAAAAAAAAAAAAAAAAAGTTCTCTAACAGGTACAAATTAACACGCAGTCACAGTTCCATATGAAGGACTACAGGGGCATGAAACTGTATAGGTCACCACTAAATCATATTACCTCCCCAGAATGGCATATTGACTTTGCACATTAGATTAGTAGGTAAATGTAGTGGAACAGTATTAGAAAGATTTCCCTAATAAATGAAGGCATAACAGGACAAGTGCTGCCTGACCTTGACTCTGTCTGGCTGGAAATGAAGCTCATTTTCTGCTCAGTATTGACTGTGTGCAGAGAGTCAATTAAAGCCATATGGAGGAACATGTAAACAACAGCGTGCGGCTAGAATATGTCCTCTACACGCTGCAGTCCACTGAATGACAGAAAACCTAAACACATTTTGATTTAGATTTCGAATCTGCATAATGATTTAATGCCGGGACTATTTGCGTCTTCGTGTATAGATTCCGTTTGGGGAAAAAAAAACTTGAAAACAATGTTTATTAACTCAGCTTCAACCTTTATTACGATGAAAGCGATACAAGGTGATAATAAAATGACATTTCACCTTACGAAATGGATTGTTTTCTCACAATAAACACCTTTGTCAATTTTGATTCTCGTAACACTTTGGGTAAAAGTTGGGACGGTAAACATTTACTACTTTGTAATGTTGCCACGTCTTTTCACAACGTTTAAGGATAAATTGATGAAGCATTTCCAGTGTAATTTTGTCCTGTTCTTTATGCAAAAAAAAGTCTTAAGGCGTGCAACATTATGGGGCCTTTGTTAATTTATTTTACATTTCAAGATGCAAAACACATTCTATATCCTCTGGAGACACTGCAATGCATGTAGGCGGCAAGAATTTAATAGCTTTACTTTAAGAATAAATAAATAAATAAAATAAAATGCCGGCCACCACAAAGGACATTTCATAAAAACAAATAAAAAAACTGAACTGTTGTATTATGCTGTTACCAATCCAGACAATTATTCAGTGCAAAAAAAAAAATCTTCTTTACTGGGTCTCAGGAGATTGTAGGAGACAAATCTGGTCTTGTTTGGAATCACACTGTTTTTAATTAAGTTAACTCATTACTAGCCATAAATTTTCCTTGTCCAAAGAATTTCTTGAATATGTTGCAGGCCTGAAACTCAAGAAGCGAATGAAGTTCAAGCGTACAAAACATGAAAAACGTTCCAAAGTAAATTTTAATATCACTGCTTGCTTTCTTTTTCAACTTTTTTTTTATGATATGGGGTTGTGGAGTATTTGTTTTATAGAATCGAAACCAAAAAAGGCAGCGTGAGAGTCACCACATGGACAGCCAGAATTCCCTCAAAGACAGCCTGCTCTCCACATGTCAGGGTCAGCTATTTGTCTGCTCGAAAGGTCAAAGGTCACATCCCAATGACAAAGGTTAACCAAGCAACAAATAATAAATTGGCCATTTTTGACAAACAAATGTGTGGCCACCTTTCACGCTCAGCTGGTGGTACGTAATTAACAGGAATTACTGGCTATTTGTTTCCCCTAAGGAAGGTGTGTGGTCTGTTTGAGGGATGGCACGAGCTCCAGCTGTCAGACAAAGGTTGGGTCACTTAGAGGAAAAGATTTCCCCCAAAATATTTCATGTTTATCCAGCACTTTTCTTCTCAGATCTTGGGATTTGACCAATTTGCAATCGTCTTCCAAAATAAAGAGTCTCTGATTATGTAATTTCCAGGATTTGACTTTTGAACAAAGAAGTGTTTTACATTTTACTGTTTGCACATGAAATCAGAAGCCTAAAAATGAATTTCACTGGAGATAAATTTGACGCACGAGTCTGTTGCCAAATCGAAGCTTTCACATTAATGGATTATTCCTCTCTTAAATATATTAAAGCCATCTGTTTGTAAAATCTTCCTCACATATAGATGCTTCAAACAAACTCCGCAAGCCTGTAGTTGGCTGGGATGTTTTGTATGTTTGGTGTGGTTGAGGAGATGCTGGTTCTGGCTTGTGTTCTATGACGGCTGTTGCTGATTGTCTTCATATCTGGCTTTTTGTTTACTACAGTTGCAGTCGTCTTGCTGCAGGCAGATACATAGCAATAGAGCTCCTCACCAAACAACCAACATCCGTTTTGGGGGAGAAAGCAAAACAGAGCAATCTGTGAATGGTTAGGATTCCCTATCAACCACCATGTCATTATCATTCTCACACATAGACATCAGCATAGAGGCGAAGCAGGGTGAGCACTAACCCCCACATAATCAACTTTTCTCTGCTTTCTTTAATCTCCTGCAGATAGAGATCAAACTTCTAGTCCTCCTGAGATAATCGTTTAGCTTTCCACATTTTGTACACATTTTGGTCAGTTAGGGTGCACACGTGGCTGCAGAATTGTATGTTTCCAAGTTTATCGTTTAATTTTAGTAATGCAGCCCGTGTGACGTCAAAGTCATGAACGTATCATGCTGGAAATTAGAAAAAGAAGGTTGGAAATGTTGGAATGTTGGAAAGAAAAAAAACAATCCAAAGCATGGTTTTATTTCACAAACACAGATGATAACAGTGCAACTTTTTATGTTGATGCTTATTTCAAGCGCAGAAGCACCAGTGAATGTCTTCGGCCGATAAATTAGCATCAATTAATTGTTTGATAAAGCATCAGTATCAACAGAATTTAGCTCCAATAGTAACTAGTAGTGACGGCGACTATTACGATTCTAAGCATTAAATAGGCCGAACTAACTTTAAAGAAAATAAATAGTTTCCTGGAAAGTTGCCAAGATTTTTTGCCGTTTTATATCATTTGTGAACAGAGTGAACACAGTGTCACCGGTTGGTATCTGAACTCCTGTTCTGAAGCCAATAGTTTGAGATTCGACTCCCACAATGTAGGCCTTTTAGAGCCACCAGTGATCATATTTGGACAAAAGGGGTGGAGCCAGAACCAACTGCGATTGATCACCTGCGAACTCTAACATACTTAACATCATCAAGTATTGTTTAACGAAGTCCTTTTACGACAGATGAGCAGCTTGTCCAGAAAACATGTGTTATTAAATAAACACAAGCTCAGAAAGTCTCACCTGTCAATCAAAGTCAGAAACGACAGACATCAGAGCTCCTATACGACCAGAGATCTTATTAATGCAGCGATGATTTAAAGATGGGGGACAAGATTAGTTATTAGAGAGTTATTAATGACTCCTGGAAAAAACGAAACAAAACTATCAAGTGAGTATGTTTAGAAAGAGGGCTTTTTGGAACTACCCCCCAGTGGTCATCAGCGGTATTACAACTATACGATACGGTAACACACTTCCTGTTTTCTTTGGTTGAGTTTCCTGTTCATTGATCCAGGTTTATTTAGCACTGGTGTATTGATCTTAAATTTCAGGTAGATGTGGAAATGCCTGTAAAATACTGAAACAGTCTCAGTTGCAGTATAATCTTAAATTTCATGCATGCTACTGATATATCCTTGTTTTTTCATTGAAGGAATCAGGAGTCCACAAGGAAGTCAATGAAAATAAAACTGAGGCGAATCAGAAATGTTAATCGTCATTCAGTATCGTTTGTAATCTGTAGCTGTTAAATAAAGTTTAACAAGACACTCCAGAAGTCACTACTGTACAGCACATTTTCATGCCCTTACTTTTTGTATTGTCCATTCCCCTCTGACCATAATCCAGTACTTGTTTTCCTTTTTCTGTCCTCAAGATGTTTGAGGTTGTAAATAACTTGAGAAATATTTTCACTTCAATCCCAGTTACGCACAGCATGGCTATTGTCTGCAGTGTAAGAGTATCCATTGCTCTGCTCTGCTGCAGGGCTGAATTAAATCAGCCTGCCTTGAAAGCCATATTCTTAATGAGCCATACTTTTTGAATTATCTTTGGAAAACCACAGGGATGGCACCAGAGCCATGTTTGGATAGGCCAGATTTTATCTTAGGCTTAAATATAAGGAAAGATCAATCTCTTACAGGGCATGTTTATGCAAGTATGCCAGTTTTTTGAGAAATACTTTCATCAGTTTATTCAGGTTTGAGGAATGGAGCAAAACCTGCAACAGCATCTAAACCTGATGCTTAAAGATAAACAAGAGAACTTGGATTCACTTTGCAGCCAGAATCTCTTTGCATGTTCACGAATCCACTTAGCTGTAAAAGCTCAAGAAATTATATAGTGGACATTTATGTGGCATTGTGATTGTAAAAGACTCATCATTATCAGAAATCTAGTTTGACAGCCATGCAAGCAAGTGCAATAAAAGGAAAATAAAAGTATTTACATGGCTGAATATGAGAAATAGAACAGTCATTTTAGTTGAATGCTTAAGAAGAACATGCACAAGGCCTGTTAAGTGGAAGATATGTCAGCGTTCAAGGGCTCACATTCAAATCAGCATCCATCAGTAAACTATGCATCCCTCTTAAAAGAAGGACCATGCTTTCTTCCATTGTTCACATTTAATGAGTGGATCCCATCTGTCATGATGACTGTTGACAAAGGAATTGGAAACCATCTGATTGAATTTCCAGGAAAGTTTTCAGTTTCTTCATGCTCACCAAAACACTGTGAACAGTAATGTTCTCCAATTGACCATCATGTTACAGCTCAGGGTCTGTTGCTGATAATGATCTCAGCAACTGTTGTCTGTTTATTTGAAAGAAAACAAGCGGAAATGCTTATTTAGCCATGACGGTTTGCACAGGATGGTCACAGCGCCTCAATTTTACAGCGGAAAGTAAACTTGGACATGTTCAAATGGTAAATATAAATGTTTGTCTTGTTTAGGTCGGAAGTGAAATGTCTGTTCTCAAAACAAACTGCTTTACGTCTTAGTTTGATTTCAGGGAATTCCTGTAAATCCCACTCATACAATCTTCCTTACATGTAAATATTTTAAAGCCTAGTTTAAAGACCAATAAGGATGATTAGAAATGGGATGCTTTTTTTTCTTCCTCCTTTAAGTGTTTTTGTTCATGTGATGTTTGAATGTCATGCGTGTGTTGTGCCATGTTCTGCTGTTTGTCCCTTTAGGGGTTGCCTGGTCTCCCTACGCTGGCTGCTTTGCACAGCAATCAGATCCTGACTGTCAAGGTTTGTCGTGGTGGTGCTGCCTAGCTGCTGAGTCTGACCCCTCTGCCGCACACGCTGGGAGTAAATGAATCATTGTCAGGACCTTCTTCTCAAACCCTGATGATAGAGTAGGCACAGGAAAAACCTCATCTAATTAATCACGGCCAGTCAGTCGTTATCCTCTTCCTCCCACTACTGCTACCAGTCTTTCACTCAAGTGATTTCTGTTCCGTGCTGCATGCCAGGTCCCCCATTGAAAGCAAAGGTGGCCTTTTACAACCTAGTAATATGCAGCTGACTGGAACAAGAATCAGTATCTTGAAACCAAAACATGGTCTGGCTCATGTCCACTGATGCTAAAATGAATGGAAGGAACTCCAAGAGGAATACTCGACGATGAACCAAAGTGGCAAAATGTTTTTTTTATAAAGCTCATGCCCATGGTTCACCACAAATTCCCCAATCCACAAACTTGGCCCTCAGGATTATTTCAGTAATGGATGAAGCCACTTAATAGCAATGGACACTAGCAGAATAATGCAGGCATTGAAAGGAACAAGGTTAGAAATCAACCTCAACTCCGAACATGGACCAGCTTTGTTTGAGTGTGTGTAGCTTCTGGGGTCTGACTTAGCAGCAAGCGCAATGATGATGATGACAGTGCTTTCACAGTGGAGGAGAAATTCCCATTTTTCCGGGGACTGCGAGCCGGCTGTGGCGCCCTCGCACCCCTGAGGTGGTAATTATCGGCCTTGATTCCAAAAAATAAGTCCAGACTTCCGAAGCTAACCACCTCTGCGGTGGAAAAGTGTGGATTTCTTCCCCCAACTGCGAAGGCGCTGGACTAGTTCTCATGGACACAGGCCTCTCTAACAAAATCTGTTTCTTTTTGCATTTGCCTTCCTACTACTTCTTCTTCTTCCGGGACTTCATCCTTCTTCAATCTTCTCTCACCTCTGACCTACGACCTCTTGACCTCACACACCTGCTCAGATGGTCTTCCCTAAGATCAATCATGGCTTTCTTTCCGCTGACCAGCAGCTCATAAAGCGGCGGCTCATTAAGGTAGTGGCTGTGTCCTCTCTCGTCTCTCTGTCCACCGTGCCAAGTCTCACCGAATCACTTCCTTGGCTATTTTGCAGTTTGCATGCAAGCCTTCAGACAAACCTGTCATAAGCATTCATACTCTTTCTGTTACTGCTAAGAAAATGTCTTTATGAAAGCCGGGTTTTATTAAGGTAACATAAATTACTGTCCTGGCATACCTCAAAGCACTTTTCCCTGCAATTAAGATGAATATTTTCTTTGAATTTTTCATAATTCAGTATAATAATAGACCACACATTTTCAGTTTGGTTTTGGCCTGATTATTGTAGCTCTACACTGACAAATGTACCCTTTTTCAGTCAGTGCCTGATGTATATCCTGTACTCAGCTCATTAAGTCCATGTTGGGATTGCATGCATTTTAATAGATTAATATTTCAGCTTTAAATTGAATCAATTACAGCACCATCCCCATTGTTTAATGTTTAACTTCTACTGTAAAACACACAATGCAACCTCTCCGCCATGTTATGGATGGAGGCTACCCATAGCCACCCACCAGATCATTCCTCTACTCTCCTTTCATTATCATTTAACTTCAGTGGCTTCAGTCTCAGTGGATCCAAAAATATCACACTCTAATGATGATGAAATGTGTTATTTTGCCACACAGGGAGATCAGGGGCAAGCAGGACCTCCAGGGCCTCCAGGGCCACCGGGTCCACCTGGGCCTCGGGGGCCTCCAGGGGACACGGGCAAAGATGGGCCCAGAGGTGTTCCTGGTCTGCCAGTGAGTATTGATCTGCGTTGAACATCTGAGAAACAGCGTTCACAGTGAATATTCAGTGTTTTATAACACTGGTGTGTTTGCCCTTTTGTTTTAACACTGCATTGTTTTCATTAAGGGGGATAACTTCTTCAGCTGCAGTTGTTTTTTGCACTTATATTGAATTTGGCATGAGGGTTTATCACACTGAAAACTTTTATAATGAAAACTACTCCAGTTGTGTTTCAGTTCACTGCCCTAATGTCTTTAGCTACACCCAAGAGTATGCTTCATTGTATGGATTTACATTTACGTGGTTGTTTTTCATTATAATGTAACATTTTCCATGCCTTTAATTCTGTCTTTGGCATCATGCTAATTTATGTGCACTCTGCCTGTGAGAGAAAGAAGAAACAGAAAAGGCCTGTCAATTATCTTCAGCCATAAAACCTTTCGAGGGCTCCAGCTGATCTTTATTGTCTTGGCAGAGTTCACAGTGGGAATGAAAAAAAATATTAAGTGTTGTTTATCTGTTTCTTTCCAAGGTTTTGATGAATATTGTTTTCAGTTCCTTCCAGTTGCAGTAAGAACAGTGTTAAAATAGTTGTTTCGTTTTTCCAAGAAATTAAAGTTCTCGCTGGAGCACTTTATTCCCCATGTGATTTATTCTTCCTGCTGTGAATCATTCAGAGGGAAAGTGGCACAAATTGTCCTGTTAGTTTCTCAAAGACACAAAAATGGAATAATGTCAAGCATGGGTTGAGCATAAAATTCTGGACATGGCATATTTATGTCTTATTTCTACCCTGAGAAATGCAGGAGCAGAAAGCAGACACTAGGACAAGGTTTTTGGACTGAGACAGGGAAGAGTACAGGTGGCCCAGCATGATAAATACCTCCCAGCCAACTTGGTATATGAGCAGAACAATGCTGAGCCCTGCTTGGCAATCTGGCTGCTTTGGACCATAGCAGCCCTACAAACACTAAAAGACACAGGTAGTCCAACCATAATGATGAAAATACACTTTTTCGCCAAATCACCTGACTTTTTTTACTATTAGGTCCGATCAAACCAAAATGAACATCATGAAAAAGTACATTTGCACACATCATTTATCAACTGGACTCATTTTTTCGCTATAGATCTCTATTTTATGGAACTGTTATCCTTTTTTGACTGATTTTATTGATTGTACTTTTTACGCCAGAGCCATAGCTTGAATTTGACATTAAAAATTTGATCTAAAATCGTGAAAATTTCTTCAATCTGTTGATTATTTAGATGATTCAGTTTTCAAGTATTTGATTTTCATTATTTTGTGAATATTATTGATATTTATGAGTTTGAACATTTATGAGTTGCTTAAAAGGCCCTGTCCACATTTTAATATTAAATACATTAAATAAAGCATTGTGATTATATCTGGATTGTTGTTTAAAAAAAAAAATAAGTCAACATTTTGGGGTGATGCATTCAATGGTAAAGAGTCGTCCATGTGTTACTATGGCAACCTATCCATGTGTTACCACATTCTCGTTATTTAACTCCCAAATATATTTTCAGCGTAGTTGAACATAATATCTAAAAAGGTTTTGTCGTACTTCATATCAATTTCTGTCGAGTATTTTGAATGATTTGCGGTAAAGGTTAAAAAAAATTATATCCGTGTTATCGAGCAGTAATTTGACATTTTTCACTTAACAACTTTATCTCCCCAAATATTGTCATACATAAGGTTAAAGTGCTTTTAAATACCTACTTAAATGTGTATAATACATGGATATAAGTTACTCTGATTACGTGACGGAGACTGTTGAACATGAAATGTGTTTACGGCTTGTTCAGACCCTATAGTAAAACACCAGGCTCACAGTTTTAAGTTTTACTCGTAGGTGCTACAGTACGGAGGAAAAAATTTAATCATGGTTCAGAGAAAAAGACCAGCACAGACAAGTCTTTCTTCTACTTGGTATGAACACTGTAATCCCTGTCTCAAAAATGGAATAGTATAGAATACATTTTCCTCAGTCACATGACTCTTCTCTCTTGTCTACCCACTTACCATATTTCCTCAAATAATGGCTGCAGTGGGTACTATAGGCTTTTATTTGAAGGAGGCAGTCCGTTAGATCTAATTCCCTCCTTTTTAATAAGTAGAAATGTTCAGTTTGGTGCAAAACCTTGTTCTCATTCTCAATGTTAGAAGCACTTGCCACGCTCTTCTACAAATGCAACACTTAACCATCTTGACCCCATAATACTGTAGTGGATCTAAACTGTTCTTTGCTTAGCAGAACTTTTATTGTGAAAATATTATCTTCTGTAGTGAATGAGATCAGACAATAACACCAAAGCTGAGTGATCTGCAATGACAGTGTTGAAAGAAGCCAGATTATAGTGTTAAATTTCTAAAAATGTTGCACAAGTCTACATTGTGCATCAGAAATTTTGAAGTTTTATTCATATCGATCGCAACACTGGCTACGAAACTGACTTAAGGTCTTTGTTTTAGGAAATAAAGTGTCTAAATATTGATCAAGTGACATTCAACATGCAGTTTAGACATGTATGTTACTTATTACTTGAAAGTTAAACGTGTAAGATTTGTCATGTTAAGTGAGATTTGTGGTGTTATCTCGTGTCCTGCTGGGAATCTGTCATTTGCAGAGTTCAGGTAACTCCAGTTCTGAGCCGTTGGTAGCTGGTGTTGTACGGTCCTGCTGCTGCAGAATAAAGAACTCCGGAGCAGGGATGGGTCGTCCGTATAGAATATCTACAGGCTTATCATGGATGAGATGAAGTCAACCTACGCAGACATTAGCTTAGAATGGTGTTAGCAAATGTTGGCTCCCAGTGTAAAATAAACTCCCAACACGTACTTCATGTAAACACCCAAATCTTATATTTCGATTTCATTTTACACCATCAATACTGTTCACGATCATTTTAAAACTCTATGAGAAAACAATGTTAACTGATCTTTTGTGTATTTCTTATAGGGTGATCCTGGGCAGCCTGGAGAAATAGGACCCATGGTAAGTCAAACCCCCCCCCCCCCCTCTTACTTTCCTTATGGAATAGCTGTTTGATCAAGATCTGGAACAAAACTTGGACACTAGTTTGCATTCTTACATACTGAATAGTTTTAGGCTTTAGGAGGAGACGCAGCTGCCTCATGAACTGTAGATGCAAACAGAATCCAATGGGGACGCCTGCAGCTTCTTATATTAGCCTCTAAATGACTGGTGCTTACTTTATTTTCTCCAGTGGCTGTCTTGATTACTTTGGTTACTGTAATAATGTTCTGATTTGGAAAAAAGATGTCATGTCACGTCTGTTATTTCCTCGACATATTTAATTTCCTAACCACCCAACTGTGACACTATCTTAAATACCCGACATCTATTTCAATTATTCCCTATAATGGAGTTTATTAATTCAGGGTGTTATATTTTTGAGTCATGCAAGCATACTGCCAATCAACTCCGGATATTTTTAAATGTACATTTAATTTACAAGTTATAGCGGTTTATGGACACCGGGGTGAATATTAATGACACTTTTTATGATAGACTGCAAAAGCGATTGTTTTCTTTAACAAAACCCAGTATAGCGAAGGGAGGAGCTGTTCCAGTTAACAGCAACTGGATATGGCCTGTGGTGTTCAGCAAATAAAGAATTTGATTAAAGTTTCCTCATAAAAGCTACACTGAATAGACCAAGCCAGATTCCACAGAAGGCAAAGACGGAAAACGTGACATGCAAAACAACACTCGGTGATGTCAATTTTCACAAGTGCAGGAGAGAATAAGTGAAACTGACAAAAGAGGTGCTATCAAGTGCTTCCATGCCTGATTCTGTCGCTTTTTTTTATGGGAAATGCATGTGGATCATAATGGAATGTACAGAAAATACATGCTGGTGATGCTTCAGTAGAGACAAGAGTAGAGCGTAATGGGGTTGTAAATAAAAGACAACAGGCAAACATCTGTAAAATTGATTCACTTTTTCTGCTTTTACATTGCAAATCATTGCAGCTTTTGTTTATCTGTTTTATCCATTATCCCCTTTTTACACATAGGTCTGCATTGTAACAAAATTCATTGTGTCATGGATGTTAATCTGGTAATAGTTTTCCCAGAGGTCTCAGGTGTGTTCACATTGCTTACACAACTGCTCATGACAGCAGCTGGAGTATTTTTCTAGGAGATGAATGGCGATTCCCATTCAGAATGAGTTCAGAAGCTTGGTGCACAGCTATGAATAAAAAATTTACGCTGCAATTGCGCTGTAATTCTTGAGATAAAGCATACTGTTTCACGAGTGTATACACAGTATGACACTAATGTACTTTTAACAAGGAATAATGTCATCATTTGGAAATCAATCCTACCCTTAAGTCAGCTTGATATGAGCGTTTCCCAGAGGTTGTAAAAAGACATGACATGTCCGTTCAAGCACAGTAGAGCTGCAGGTTTGTTAGATGGCTTCATTTTCCACAGTTTCTGTTTCTTGCAGCCAACAGCAGTTTGCCCGCCACTCCCTAGAGAGTAAAACTGTAAGGACAAGATAATGGATTAGAGTGAAACATTTCTGTAAATTATGATTTGGCTGTTAAACCTCTGGAGAGGGACTGCAACAAAACTTCTCCATCCAGAAACACAACTCTAGTCCACACCCTTGATTGACCCGTGGAAATCAATATGAATTAGACGTGCTAAAGCAGCTAGACCAATAGGCTCCACTTTGTACAGAGAGCTGAAAGCATAATCTTTAATCGCTGCTTTTCCATGGGCTCAAATGAGCTTTAAAGGTGGGGATTTTAAGGTCAGTCCACAACCAACTTTTGCTTATTTTACTCTAAGAGCTCGCACCCACTTGACACAGCTCAGTTTTTGATGTAGATGCTATTGTTAAAGAGGCAAGAGAAGATTCCAGAGTTTTCCAGCAGCCTTCCAGGACATATGGTGCTGGTTAGAGGGATTAAGCTCTTGTGGAGCAACAACGGGGAAGGGGGGAGGTGGGAAGAAAAAGAGAAAGGAAATATTTTCAGGACTCAATTCAAAATCATCAGTGCCATAAGGTCTCTGGGGTAAATTAAGGGGGTCTTCAGCTCTCTAAAGGTGGCTTGCAGCCTTGCACACAGTTTTCATTTGGGGCTTGATTTTGCTTCAAAAAGACTAAATATGGAAAACCAGTTGTGTATTGTATGCAGTGTTCCATCCATAACTGAAAAAACCTCCTCCATCTGTTTTTTGGTGTTATTTTCAATTATACTGCAGAAGTTCACTGCACCCCTTTATCATCCTGTTCTTTCCCAAACTACCCACAATGCTCCAGTGACTCACCTTAGATATATATATATATATTTTTTTTATTGAAGTGCACACCAGGCATGCATTGAAGGAACGCATTTTCTTAATTTGCCTGTATAATGAGGGCATACCTATAATATTTTTGTGTCCTTGACTAAGTTTCCTTTTATTCTCAAGCCAAGCACGAGGAGGAAAGATGTGAGGAAATGGTTTAGGACATGCTCAGTGGACTCCAACAATGTTGTGGCAAAATTTGACATCAATAAGCAAAAAGCGTCTTTGTGTGGAACAAATCTGTTTGCTCTTAAGGGAAGACTGAACTTTTTGAACCACCTGGGTCTTATTGTTGGAGGCTCAGGGCTGCAGAACTCTTAAGCTTGTGTATTAATGTTTACCTGTTCATGTTTATGGAAAATGTGGAATAATGGAAAAGCATATCTCATCTTATCTTGTCTTACTTGGAATTGATGTTTTGTGTAAGTTCCAAAAAAAAAAAAAATGCAGTTAATAAAGAGAGAATTATAACTAAATTCCACCCAGAAAATGACCCACATTTGGTTTGATGAGCCTCCAATGTCATCATGTAAAGCATTTAAAACATGCTCGTGTGCTTACATGATTGGAGTCTGTTTTGTGCTGCAAGCTGGTTATTTGTTGACGTTTGTGAATTTCATTTCTAAGCTAAGAACTGTCTTTGCTGCCTACATCTATAATAACAGCCTGTTGTATGTAGAGGCCTTGGAACATTAAGTCCTTATGCTTGTTTTTAAATACTTCTTTTCTGCTCGGCTATGGACAAAAAAAACGTTGTATCCCATCCATTTGGATAACTTATGAATGGTAGTCAATGGCAAGAAATAATCTTTTTATCCTTTTTGATATGTGCCAACACATATGACATTTTTCCATTTAAAATATAGTTCTATGAGTAAAGAAAGTCATGGATCGTCGGATAATAAAGTATCGTCTTGTCACACATGATTTACACCGACATTAAAATAACTTTTACCTTTGAGTATTTCACCGTTGTCTTTGAGAGGAAGGTGACATAGTATTAACCCTTTAATGCAAAAAGTATATTAGATACATGAGTTTTGTTGCCCTCTACGTGATCAGTGTGCTATTTTTTTTCTTGAAAAACCCGATATATACCATTAGCTACATGCAATACACAGATAATCCACCAGGGGGAAGTAATTCGTTCACCAGAGGCCTTTTCAGTGACACTACAAGAGTGACATTAATGAGAAAGGAGGCACAACTTTACCATTTTTGAAAAGGAATTACCAGTTGTTAGACATGTTTGTGTTATATTTTTGTTTGTTAAAAAATAATATTATTTGAGCATTAAGACCCGATGTATCAAATAAGATACAAAACTGAAACTCATCCATGGAAATTGATATTTGAGAAACATTTTTTGGGGTTGTTCAGAAGGACTAATAAAGCATCCAGTTTCAAAGAACTGGAATTTTCTGTCAATGATTTAATGGTTCAGGCTTTACAGGATTAAGAGGCAAAAGTCACACAGTTCATTTGTGTTGAAGCTTTAGCGATGTCTGCAGCGACTTTGGAGAGAGAGTTACAAGTTGCAGTGACATCGTCTTCACACATTCACACAGCAACACATTTGTCACATTAATGAATATTCTGTCTGATACTGACCCATGACTTTCGAGGCTCAGAAAATTGTCTTTTAAACAAACATATGTGTAATCTCATATGTTTGTGTAACCTTCATATGTGTACTTCCTAGAGGTCGAGCAGGTCATCCAATAACCAAAGAGTTGGCGGTTCAAATCCCACTCTGTCTTAGCTTGCCTCCAGTGTCACTCACACTGGTGGATGAATGTGAATGAACGTTCGGTGGTAGCCGAAATTCGCAGCCACGCTTCCATCAGCCTACCCCAGGGCAGCTGTGGATACAAGCACAGTTTACCACCACCAGAGTGTAAATGTA
>JAPTYQ010000011.1:13038017-13048276 GCA_029814465.1 Ostorhinchus cyanosoma
GCTGATAGCTGCTTTTAATTCACTCTGAATTGGTTATTGTGCTATTTGGCTTCCTCCTCGGTTCTTTGAGGAGTGCATGGTATTTTTAGTGGTGTAAAGGTCACTGTGTTAATTATTACTGACCCTGTTTAATTATCAAAAGGATAATTTAGTATACACCTAAAAATAAAGATCGATTCAGGTAAATATAACCCGACAGAAGGTCATTATACTTGCAAAGCCTCATGAAAACAACCCGGACACGAAGTTGATTTCTGCTCACATCATTTATTGTCTCTCACGTAAATGCAGAGCTTTCTGTATTTTCCTGCGTTTTGGCTTCTGTTGATTATACATGTTAATATTGTAAAGTCATTTTTAGGTTTGTATAAATCAAAGCGCAGTTTATCACAAACCACCTTCCATATTTTCTGTTCAGATTCAGGACCATGGACAGCACCAGCACTGTGACTGGAGTCCAGGCTTCTTTAAGGGTTTCTCGACCCACTCCACGATTCAGAAAATGGCTACGACTAAGTCTAAAGAGGCTAAGATGAATATGATCAGTGTCTGAATGTCCAGATGTGGATGTGAGGCAGGTGTAGTTCAGGGACATTCATAGGAAGGACAATCACAAGACACTTATGCAGAACCATATGAGTCTCTGACAGCTTTCACCTACAAAACGCTTTTTTTTTGTTTTCCTTCTACATATGTCGATTTTTCCCTGTATTGACATGTTTCATTACAACTGAGTCATATGATTCTGTTTATCGCTCAACAAGCATATTCTAGTGTTTAGTATCACTGTAAATTAAAGGCCAAAGGAAGTAAAACATTAAGATCACAATCTGCACAGCAACTGTTGTCAGTAGCTGTGTTTCCATCAAATGTCAAATGAATTTGTGGTACGTTACAAAAAAAGAGGAAAAAAAAAATCACTTAAAGTAGAAACTTTTTTTTTGTGTGCATTTTTTTCCCACCATTTTTTTCATCTGAAACTTCAAAATGCACTAATACTGTTCAGTTTTTGCAACCCTTATAAACATGATTAACATTCTGTTACGTAGTTGAACATCACAAAAAGATCCTCGATGCTTTTTTTTCCCCCCCTGAGGCCACTTAAAGGAGGGAATACCCCACTAATGCAGGGAGGTTTCCTGGAATAGATTCTTAGATTTTGCGTAATAATCTAGCTGCAGAAGTGGCAAGAAGACAGGAAGTGTCAGATTTTTCAGAATCACTGTTTTAATGGTCACTGCACAGGCGTGGATCTCCGCAGCCTCAGGTTAAGAAGTTGTATTTAACGCTTAATGAGTGTGTATCTTGATGGGGCCGAGACAGCTTGAATAGCTCTGGCTCCGGTCTTAACTACTATGTACCCTGAAGGCTATTTTTATGTGTCTGTTGTTTAGGTCTTACGGTAATGTCAGCCCCCAGGGTAAGCATATATATATTCATATCAGATAATATACAAGCTAATGTGGTGTTAAGATGCTGAGTCTAGTTTACGGCAGCCTTTGGTATTCACATGTCTTGTCACGTGATTATTTACACAAACATGACCCAGTCTAGTTAAATCAGTAGCTCAGGATTGTGAAGGTCAAGGCATACATACATTTGATCAGATTTAGTAATCCTGATGCCGGGATAGTAATTCTCAAAACCGTGGAATAAGAGACCTTTTTTTTTTTTTTTTTCTGAGGGAGAGCCTGAAGGTGAAACGTCGAGGCTTGCAAGAAACTGAAAGCCTTATCGATCAAGAGCTATTTCTGAAAGCGGGGGTCGAATTAGCTAATGTAACTGCACTGTAAAAGCATCATGTGAATGGCACCAAGATCCCTATCTCGTGGGTGTATGAAATAACACGCACAACCCAGCGAGATGGAAACCGCGCATATGGTTGGAGGTGGTCAAGGCCTGGCGGGAGCGTACTTAACTCCTTCCTATGGGGGATTTTTGACCCTCAGCATCACTAAGCTGCAGCAGCTGAACATTACATCAGCTGTGAGAGTTAGGTTTCATGTAATACCTGTAATTTGTGAAATCAAGGATGATGATGTCTGTGCTATGCAAAGTGCTGGTATATAGATCACAGCTGCAGACAGACCTGACTTCACACACATGCCAAAAAAAAAAAAAAAAGTTAAACCAAATTTTAGAGAGTAAACTCTTAAATATGGAAGTGATTGCAATCAGACAGTCTCTAATGAGCTAATTAGAAACTGCTCTTGGGCTCAGTGAATCTGCTCCAAGCCTCACTTCCTCTGTTCTCATCTAAGAGGATAACACTTAGTCCATCATGGGTGGATGGATGATGCATGGGACTGCCCCTCCACTCCCACTCAAGCCCACCAAGGTGACCTAAAGGGGCTCTATCAGCATATTGCCCTGTCTGTACGAAATGTGACTCAAATATGGCCACATGTGTTTGACACTGATGGCAGCAGAAAGCTCCCTCCACATACTCTCCAAGATAAAGGTCTTCTGTCTCTGTGAGAGATTGGGAGATTTAATGTCAGCTGACCTGCTGATGCAACAGAATAACCTAGTGAGTCTATGGTCAAGATAATGTGGGAAAAACTGAGAATCAGGTTGAAATTACCAGAGGCCCAGGAGCAGCTTAACCCCAGAACAGCCACTGGCGACCAAGACCGTCTACTGATCTAAACTGTTGAATACCTGTTGATCCACTTATTCGATCAATACATGTGAGTAATTGGTGTAAAATATAGTTTGTCATCTTTTCATGGTCATCAGATATGACCCATTTGGACGTTCGGAGGCTCCGTAGTGACTGTGGAAACGGCCATCTTCTACAACATTGATTCACCAGTAAAACCCATGGAGTGGATGGAGACACTTGGTTTATGTTCAGTTAATATGTTTTGCTGAAAAAGCCATTTTGCACTCAGTTTTTTCTGTTTCCGATATAATAACCTTAGAATTTACTCTGAGCTTTTATACATCTATATGATCAGTGGCTTAACTCTTTAAAACCTAACGCGTCATCGCTGACACACCCTGCACATATGCAGTTTGGATGACTGTAACTCTGTCACTGTTTGTGCAACTGGAAAAACTCGGTTTCTAAAACCTGAAATGTTGCGCTTTATAGGTTTTATTGGGTTATTGCGGTAATTTCACTCATCCTTGTTAACAGTATTATAACATGCAGGAAATTGTCAATGATTGGTAGACTTTTTGAAAGGACTGGGAAAAAAAGGGCTCCAGAAAAATGGGCAAATGGACTCACAGCATATTTTCTAACCTTTTTAGTTACTCAAAATAAGAATGAAAAGTCCAGGCAGACCATTTTAGTCTTGGGGTTAAAGGTTATATATAGGGAAATACATAATTTATAATGAAAACCTCAAAATAAAACAGGATAATATTACAATAAATGGTGATAAAACACTTCAGATAGGTTAAATATACCGGGGGAAAAAAATCATTTGGGAACTGCCACAAAAGTAGGACTGGGTCTTTATGGGTTAAGTTGGTTTTGGTGAAGATCTGGAGCATCGTATAAGATCAGATACTTTTAACATCACATGGAGTTATATTTAAGCCAAGTGATACCAGTTTTAATACTAGAACTGCTTGAAGTTTTTATATACCCAAAATAGCCAAAAGGGTTAAATGTACCCATACACCATTTTTAGTTTGCAAAAATGTCATTTTCTATTGTTGCATTAAGTCACTTTCTTCACTGAGAAACTTTGCAACTTAAGTAGTTTTAAAATCTAAGCATCTTTAAGCTTGATTGAACTTTGTAAAAAATGTCAGTACAGATCAGTCCAACATAGTGAAAGTGGGTATTGGATGAAAATGTTTGGTTTGGTCCATAAATCTTGGTCTCGTTTCAATTGTAAATTTGCATAAATGACTTTGCCATATTTTTCAGATCACACGCTAACAATGAAAGCACAGAATATGTATAAATAAATGATACCAAAAACAACCAAAAAGACAAAAATCATGCATTTCAGTGGGGGTACATTTGACCCGATGACTTTTTTTTTTTTTTTAAGTTTGAAGGTCCATATTTATCATGTGAATTTGACAACAGAACACAGGACAAAAGAGTGTCAACATTTTATTAAAACACAGTAACCCACAATTGAAAAACCAGTGGGTAAATTTGACCCACTGGTGGTTAATTGGTGGAATTTTCTACGTAAAATAACAGCTGATATTTGGATTTAAAAATGCTAGGTTTAGAGTAGGTGTTACACTATGAATTTCTCAGTAATGTATAGTCTATAGAAACCCGGTAATGAATAAATTAAGATATTATTATATGATGCATTTTTTTTCTTATGTACTAAATTTTTGGTGGTGTTTTTGGGCCAAGTACACCTTAATTCAATGTACTTTTCAGCTCAAGACCCAAAAGATGAACACTGTGCCTCCTAAGGAAATTTCATCAGGATTTAAGTATTTTATTCATATAATTTCTTTTGTTGTTTTTTTTTCATCTTTTACAACTGAATCTTCTCTCCTGCATTTCATGTGACTTTATTGAGGCCAACATTTCTAAACTCTTCCCAAGAACATGCTTTTTTGTCTCGACTGGGAGAATAAATTCATGCATTATAGTCATGCATTTTCCTCTGAAAACTGCGAACACAAAACCGTTTTTATGAGCTTGTAAAGTGCTGATTAAAGCCTTTATTAGGCACGTCGTGACATTAGTCTTTTAATGTTTTATATAGTGACCATAGGGGGAAAAAAACCACAAACCCATACTGTAATTAAAAAAAAATAGTGACAGAACATCACATCCACTTTAAGTACAGGAATTTAGAAATGTGAATTAACTGAGTCATTCTGGCAGTCGAAAAGAAACTCTACACTGTGATGGTTTTAATAAAAAAGGTTGAACATCCAGACTCTTGGTGTCAAGGCTATTAACATTAGAAAATACACAGAAGGAAATGATGAATTCAACCAGACAAGTGTCACAGAAAACTGGAAACTACTGTAAATACTACAGTCGATAAATGGAAAAAGCAGCAGTCGCCTCAGGACAACTAGGAACAGGACATTGTTAATGATTTGGTCTAGTTGCCCGTGTTGTGAATCACTTGTACTTCTCTAAGTGTTGAAACTTTAGTCCAGAAATGGCTGAGTATAAACCCCACTGAGGCCTGTTTGCCTATAGCTGGAATATCAAACTGATGCATTATCAACATCTTTGAGGACATGGAGATGAACAGAAAAGGGCAGTGTGCTCCTGCTGCAGCATTCTCTGCCCCAGATTTTTTTCAGTGGATACAACACTGCAGAATATAAATGCAGACTTCTGGAACAAACTTTTGTCCGGCGTGTGCTACAGTCTCAGAAACAAAGAACGCTGCTCAGCCGTTTCTTGTTTACTGCATCTGCAGATCACAACGCGCTCTGATCTGCCAGCGCTGACAAACTACAGATTTGATCAAGCCTGCAGGAGGTCATTATCCCACTCGTATTTACGCAGCTAAAACATTAACTTACATATATTCAGTCTATTAATAAGTGCACAATGATTCCATTTTAACCTGCCGCTCGGTCTTTTATGTCAAGCACCTCGCTCTTTAACAGTTCATCTAATAACAATGCACTTCAGCCACGTCGAATACAGTTAAGGAAGTGACAAAAAAAGCAGCATGTGCCCGATCGAGCTCAGGGTGATTGCATTCACTGGCAAAAATGACACAGCAGTTTTTGTTCCCCCTATTTGTCTCCTAAAAGCTTGAGTCTGATTGGTTCATAGGAGGGTGGGAGTAAGGGGAAGCAATTGCCTTGTGGGAAATCAGCATCGTGGCAGCTACTGTAATTAGTTCTGCTTGTTAGAAAAATGAAGGGGTTACTAATTAGCAAGTGGATGGCTGCTTGACTTTGTTGTGCATCTTTTCCCTCCTTTCCTTGAAGATCATCATTATCGTCTCCAGGCAAAACAGGAAAAAGAAAGAAAGAGAGAGAGAGGGAGAGGCTGCTCAGTCGAACCGCTCAACAGTTCAGCTCTAACTCGATGAATCTAGATGGACAAATCTCGAAGGGTGTTCTGTCATGCTCTGACAGACATTCTGCCTACTGTAAGCATGTGCAGGCAAATGCCTGGAGTTGTGCAAGATTTCACTTTTCAAGTTTGCTTAACAAGCCAGCAAGTGTGGTTTTCTCAGATGTTTCTACATGTACAATGAGTTAAAAGGAACAGAGACACTTTAAGATCAGCATCTAGTGCAATTTGACAGGTTCCAGTATACAATAACTGTCAGATCTATTGTACTGAGTATCTTTTGTCCCAACATGCCCGTCTGTCTAGCATAAATATTGGCTTGTGTGCATTATTCTACTCAGGATGACTTTGAAACAGCCTTTAAAAGGCATTATACTGTAAACCCAGTTGTCATTAATAGTTGATGAAAATGGACTTTGATATTATAATGCCTCCAGCGGTAGAGATCGCAGTTTGATTTGCACTTTTAAAATCTATGCTGACACTTTTGTCCTGGTTTTTACTTAGTTTTTCTTGTTTCATGAGGGATATGACGGTGGATTTCAGACAGGTTTGTCTTTGTGGCTGCATGTCGAATGCGGAATCAAGTCAGTATAAAGTATAAATTCAACTCAAACCAAAAAGTTACTTGCATTCAAAAGTAAAAGCTCTGGAATGTACTTGAAGAGTTAAAGTTAAAAGAATTTGTACATGTCCACTGGCTGTTTCTGGGCAAACCAATTGAACCGTGTCAGTATTAGTTTCTCTGGTCTCCGGCATCTCATTAAATGATGCCATCTCTTCTCTGCGGTCAAGTCTCCATCTCTTGTCTGTCATGTCTTGTCATGACTTTTACGTTGTGACATCTGTCATGCATGACATGCACTGCGCTATACACTGGTGGCGGGGGGGGGGTGTTTCTCTATGGGTTATTGTCCCATCCTTGTGGGTCGTAGTCAGTTTTGATATTAGAAAGACGAACAATAATTATTACAATGGATGATTCAACTTAACCCTATAATGCCAAATGTATCATATTTGATACATGAGTTTTAAAGCCCTCTATTTGATCAGTGTGATATTTCTTTTCTTGATAAACCTGATATATACAATTAGAATAACCAATTTGTTAGACGCGTTTGTGTTATTTTATGTTTGTTCAAAAATAATATTTGAGCATTGAGACCCGATGGATCAAATGTGATACAAAATTGAAACTCATACATGAAAATTGATATTTGAAAAAGGGGGTTGTTCAGAAGGATGAATAAAGACTCCAGTTTCAAAGAAGTGGAATTTTCTGCCAATGATTTAATGGGTCAGGCATTTACAGGGTTAAACGCATTAAAACTGAAGTAACGAACCTGTTTTGAAAGTGCATATTTGTATTAAAATGTTTAGAGTACACGTAAATAGCCGGGATGTGCAGATATAACAGCCACACATGGGTATTGGTCAATATTTGTTGATGTGGTCGAACATTAATAATCAAAATATGAAATGTCAGTTTCCCAGTGGCAGTGGCGAACATTTATCTGCTGATTTATACACATTTTTTAAGTTCAGTTCATCTCAAATGGGCAATGCATTTGTAGCTTTCTCACAGACATATCAATGAATGTGTATGAATTTGTGCACTTTTAAGGAAACTGTAGTGAAGACTTGGGTATTTGTTTTTTTTTTTAATCAGGCTATAATTGTTTCATCATTCGGGGCTAAAGTTGGCACAATATTTTGACAATATCTAGATAAAATAAACAGACGCATCCACATTTTCTTGTACGTATAGTTGTAATATTTACATTTATTCTACACTAGCTCAAACTATTAAGGATCTATGAAAATCCGATTCACAGAAGTTGGATTCAGCTCATGAACTTGTGATAATTCATTAGATAAACTTTGAAGATCCTTAAATATTGCGACAAATGGAAAGAAATGAACTCACTAGCTTGGAGACCTTATAGTTTAATGCTATAAACCCATATGCTAATGCAACATTCTGGTAAAATTATGTGTTTAATGTGAGTAGGGGGTTGGATTTAATAAGTTTTCTTCTTCCAAATCCTTTTTGAGCAGTTCATGTCTAACTCACATGTATTTTATTATTATTATTAGTGTACATGGAACTTTCTGTAACGTCTTGAATATCTTTATTGATTCATGCATTTGTTTTGCCACTAGTTTCTTGTACACATAAAGTACTTAATTTTTCTTCTGCTCAAAACAAATAAATAAAATACACATAATAGACTATTTTAAATGATTGCTGAGTTGGAGCATTTTGATAGTACTGTTGTTTTTTAATTATAACACAATTTGCACAAACCCTCTGAAAATTGGATGATATGCAAAACGATTTACATCATGAGAAAGACGAGCTCTGTATATAATGAAGATGTCTTTGTTTCTAGGCACAGACGGGGGGTAAATAACAACAAAAACAAAATTAACATCCCGTTGGTTGAGAATTTTGCCGTGCAACTCCAGTAAAAAGTGATCAGAAAAATTAAAACTCCACCGCAGATGCTTGAAAAATCTTCAATTTGCTTTGTGACTCCAAGGAGTTTTCCACCTCCATCACTATTCTCTGCAAACTCTCCGAAAACCCAGGCAGCACTGAAAGGAAATAATGAGAGAATCATGTGGAAAGTATCTCAAAAAGCTTATAAACTGTAATACAAACTTCAGTGTCATAATTGATAGTATATCTAGGGTATCGTCAGGACTATATTAAGGATTTGAAGGCTCAAGTGGTGCTGTGATGGATTTAATCAAACTTCACCGAGAGCGTGTTAAAAAGGCTATTATTCTCCTGTGTAATTTGGCTTAGATTGCGGGGAATAAAGGAAATGTAAATCCAATCCTTCCAGAAATAGACCCCCTTTTGTGCCCCCCCACATTGTGTATGAGAAGACCTATAATCTGCTGCTGGTGTTCAAAAGTCAGCTCGGCTTTCAAGTGCGTTTCCGATTTTTTTTTTTTTTTTTTTTTACTGAAAGTCTGTCCTTAAGCTGTGGGCAAATCGAGCTGCGGTGTCGGAAATATTTATTTTTTATTTTTTTTTTTTTTTTTTGTTGCATGACGTCACGCGCTCATCGATAATACTCCGTAAGGCTGCGTTACATGCGCGCGGCTGCAGAGGGACATTTATCTCCCTCAGCTGATCCGCTTCCAAGAATGATCCTGATGTGACATTACGTAAGAACTGGAAGGCAGAGCGGGTTTTAGAGAACACACAAACTCCCGAGAACATACTAATCTCCCTATGTGATTATTAGTCATAATATTTAACGCCGGCTTAATGAGCAACCCACGGCGTAATCTCTATCTGGCACATTCACCTCTTCTCTCCTAACCCTCCTGACTTGCCTTTGAGGAGGGCGATAGGAAGTGAAATAGAATAATTATACCTCAAGTATGCCAGGAATTACCCTTAAGATCCAAAATGGAAAAATGGGGTTATAGTTGAATAGCTGGTAGGATTAGTTCAGCTTCTGCTTAATTTTCTGGCAAATGTTTCATTTCAGTTCCATCGTTGCTGTAATTATAATTATTCTGTAGCCGTTACAGAGGCGAAAGCAAATGTATGGTAAAATATGAGCAGTTAAACAGAAACGGTGCGATGCAAACGGGGACGGTGGTGGGGTTTTAACACAACATCAAAACCAGCTCCAAAGTAAAAGTCCACTCAAAGGAAATGGGGAATTTTGTATCATTAGTTGCTTTTCCATGAATAAAAATGTACCTAATGGAAAAACAATTTCCAAAAAACTCTCATTTTTTTCGATTAAAAGTTTTTGCGCTGGTAAGAGGTGGTTTTTCGGACGTTGCGAAATTGGTATAATACGCAAAACTGTAATGGAAAGACCTGTTTCCGCAACTACAGTCACGTGATTTAAAAACCGGAAGTTGACGGACGTTACAACAAGTGAAGAAGAAGAAGAGTTTTAAAAGAAACATGACACGATATATTTGGACACACCAGGAAACTACATCATTTTGTAATTTAGTCCAGGATAGAGGGGTAATATATAAAAAATAATTAATATATCTGTAAAACATATTTACGTTCGTTGCCATGTTTATGGATCGACTTCTCGTGTCATCTCGCGAGAACATATAACGAATCATCGCATTTGTGATTGAATGGAAAAAACGGACATAACGCACTTCTGTTTTTTCCACACTGAGTAAATATCGGTAAAGTTTTGCGCATATACACACGTGGACAAAATTGTTGGTACCCCTCAGTTAAAGAAGGAAAAACCCACAATTCTCACTGAAATCACTTGAA
>JAPTYQ010000011.1:13053366-13064124 GCA_029814465.1 Ostorhinchus cyanosoma
CCCACCCACCACCACCACCCCACCATACTGTGAACAAGACATGTATACTGTTATCTCAAACCCTCAGCCTCCCTGCGTGCAGCGAGTAGCTCCATCTGTTTTCTGAAGCTTTATTTTTATTTTTTTTTATGCCACTGCTACATTTTCTACCCAGCATGCAAAAAGACAAGTCAGAGCATGTCTTTTTAGAAAACCTGAGATGTTTCTAATACTTGTAAAGCTGAAATGTGAGGTTTCCATCCAGACAAAACAGGACAGCGGACGGCGAATCGTCAACGTCACAGAACGGGAAGCCACATCTTTGAGCCCTCATACCTTATACCACCCCTAACCCCTTTTGCCTCCGTTACCTCCCACTCATAACGCTTTTACCCACCTATGAGTTACCTCCTGCACCGACGCATCACCTGTGCACACCCAAAGACGGACACGCTCTAAACAACGACTCTAATTTCCCACAGTTCTCAAGTTCGGGCCTCAACTGCTGGAGTGAAATTTTCTGGGGTTTTTTTTTGTTTTTTTTTGGTGGAAAATGCAGCAGACTCATACGCCACTTCAACTGTGAATGCATGTCTTTATCCGTGGGGCTTATATTTTAAGAAGCCGGGGTTCTTTATGATAGTTTTACTGGGTTGCAGGTTCCGCTTGGGGGTTTTATGCAAAAGAGGATTAGGGAGTCATATTCCATCTAGAAGCATCATTGAAGGTGGTGGAGCGTCATGTATTTCTGAATAAATGCTGCAGCTATTTGAATACTTCTGACTATGTGCAGTAAATGTTGTAAACACACAAGAATTGAAATATAAGTGCCTGGAATTGTTATATGTTACAATGCAAAATAAGCTTAAAACAGCATGGTTTCAGCATTTAGTTTAATAAGCTTGGATTTCGCATGGCTCTAGTCAAGTGCTTACATTTAAGCTGACTTCATATGCTTCATATTGGAGGGAATTTGGTATTTTTTTTTGCTAGAAGGAACTGTTAAAAAAAAAAAAAAAAAAAGTGAGCGCCCTAGGCAAAGACGTTCATCCCAGTATTTCAAATCTTTCCCTTATAAGCCAGCGGGATGTTTGACACTTTCTCTGTGCCCCCACAGGCCAGGCCTCGGCTTCAGAGGGGGGGCAGTTCTGCCTCTCTGCACAACAGCTTGATGAGGAACAGCATTTTCCAGCTGATGATTCACACGTTGGACCCGTTAAGTGAAGGTAAATTGCTCATTGAAAACTCTCCAATGACATCTGATGTGTAAAGACTCAGGATTTCCATCATGCTTCTCTTTTTCACTGTTAATATCTGTTCACTTTTCCTCATATATGTTGTCTTAAAGTCGTGTCATTTTTCCCGTGGATTAACCTGAATTCTGTCTCCAGCTGCATGGATGTTGGAACGTGAAATATGTAAAAAAAATAAATAAATAAATAAATAAATGCACGTGTCAAAATATAAAATGATGCATTCCTACATATATGTATATCCCTGCTTCAGTCCTAACGTTTAGCTCTATATGTCTAAACTGAATTGATCCTTTTAAAAGCTGCAGCGTCAGAGCACAGCTGAGGCAGAAGATCATTTCTCTTTAATCCACGTCGGAGGCCTATTAGCTTAGCTGCAGAAAATGTAAAATGGCAGTGTCAGTGCTCGGCACAGGGGATAAATATGTTAATATGCCAGGGGATGGGCAATGTCATCCCTTTCTCATCCTACCCTGAAAAAGCTAAAGAAAAAAGGCAAACAGGCAACAGAAGTCTGCAGAAGGTTCGAGGAAGTTGTCATCAGATTCTGTGGTTTTTAGCTTCGGTGTGAATTTGGCTGCAGACGCGGTGTCTCGTTATCCTGACGTGACGAATCCCAATCCTTGAAAAATGAATATTCATGTGGAATACTAATGCCTTTTTCCTTCCTTTTGAGTCTTCATAGAAATGTATTTACAGTGTGTTTTTGTTTGATCAAAAGCTCCGCTGTCACCAAAGACACACACCAAGAGGCCATTTATACACGGAAAACCATGGCCAGGCTCAATATTCCTCACATTTAGGTGATGCCTGCTCAGTAACATCTCAGCCGTTTCTCAAAATGAATTTACATTCCTTGAAAGCCAAACCTAGAATGAGTCAGCTCAGGAAAGATTAATAAGCTGTGCCAAGATGGGCCTTAAAGTGCCCATTAACATACATCAACTTGTTGTCGTACACTAAAGCCAAAGCTTCCCGTCTCTGAGCGTATTCATCTTTCCATCTCGGTGACTAAAATGTAAATCATAGCCTGCTGGGGGAACGAAAGTCCGTATCGCTAGTTATGTAAAGAGGAGTTCCACATACAGTCATGTGTCATGTGGTCTTTTATAGGGGCTTGTGACATGACAGACTGAAATATGTGCTGCTTGTTTGACATAATGAAGATTAATAGACTGGATTACACATGAAAAAGTCTATAGCCATCTGTTACTGTTTGCCTGCTGGTCTATAAATCAAATTATTCCTTTATATAATGGATGTTCTAAGCAAATCCTGCCTCAACATATACAGTTGCGGAAAAAAATGATTAGACCATCTAAAGTCATCAAAAACAGTGGTAATGCAATCAAGTACTAACTCCAGTGTGGATCATGTGACTAAAACAGACAGAAAAGAAAACATTGTCAATGCAATGATATAAATATTGATGAAAGAACTGAAGTGATTGTGGTTTTTATCAAGAAAACTATGGTAAATGGATAATATCAGCTCTGAAATTAAACTTCTATGAGCTAGTTTTGTTGTTATCATTATATTTGTCCGAAAAAAAAAAAAAATGTACCTTTAGTTTTACCAGGCATTAAAATGAACAAGAAATTGAAGAAAACAAGGATGGTCTAATAATTTTTTCCGCGACTGTACATGAAAAGCTTTAAATATGCATGTTTTTTGTTTTTTTTGTTTTTTTTCCCTCCAGATTTAACTGATGAGTCTTTTGGCAAATTACTGACTTGAAATAAACGCAGAGGCACACAGTGTGACATGACATGAGGATTGAATTAATTACTTCAGAGAACAAAAGCAACACTTTGGGCTTTCAGTTTGATTTGAATATATTATTTCGAAAATTTACATGTCACACATTGGAAGTTTTTAACAACGGAAAGCACACAGAACAGCAGCGATGACAGTCTCGGGAACATTTTACAATGAATTTATTCAGAGACTGTTTTGTTTTCGCCCGTCGTGTTACTGTACAGAGTCGAGCGCGTTCGCTGATGAGTGAGCGCGTTCTCTGCACATTTACCGATATCATTAATGCAAAGCGGCGTTTTGTTGGGAATCTCACCGCGTAGAAAGAGATAAACAGGTGCATCCATCAAAGATAGAGGCTGCGATGGCTGTCCTTGTCTGCTCTTAGGATTTAAGTGTAGCTTGTGGGGGTGCAGGAAGGTGGCCGGACTCACTCCATACATTTTTCATAAACCTCGTCTCAAAATAAGTCATCGTTGCTTCCGAGCCAAGAGGAAAGTCTGAGGTCATTTGCTTGTTCTGGGAACTGACTACCTTTCACTCGACAGACTCTCAGAGAAAAAGGGGGAGGGGGTAGATAGCGACGTGTTTGTGTGCGTCTGAACGTGTGTGTTTGTGGTCGTTTGTTTGTGTTACAGGGGGTTTTTCCTGGTTCAGAATGAAAGAAGAACTAAAAAATGTGACCCATAAATGCATCGAAATGGGACGAAAACCTAAACGTGTGACGCTTTAATGGCTCAAAATGAAGCAAAAAATGTAAAATGCAAGCGTCGAATACAACAAAAACGGGTAAAAAAATTTTTTTGCAGTCATGACCATATTCCACGCAGGAAAAACTCTGCTTTTTTTTTTCCCCGTTTGTTTGAGCCTGTGCATTTCACTTTAACTTGAATATTTGGTGGGCTTTTTCATTTTATCCTCACTGTGCATTTCTTTAGCGTAAAAATAAACCAACCTTTCAATGATTTAATGTGCGCTACCGGACTAAATATCACCTGGATTTATTTTTTTTCCTCTGTTTCTGTCTTCCTATCTCTTTTCCTTCTACTGTCTCTTCAGAATTTGCTGACTCTGGTGAGTTACTCCTCTAATTTCTGTATCCCCCTTTTCCCTTCCAAAGTATGTTTGTTCTCATTCCAACAGCCTGGAGGCAACTTTTTTCGCTCGACGTGTCTCTTATGTATACATCTCCCAAGCGCCGCTGTTTGTCAACTCTGTACTGTCCACCCCTGCAGACTCTCTCCTTTTAAATATCCATTCTCTTCTGTGGGTGTATTCTCCTCTAAAACCCTCTGTGACCATTTCTACATTGTTTTTCCCATTGTACCTAATCCTCTCTCTCCTCTTATGTACTCCTTTTAGTCCTAGCTTTGTCGTGCTGCTCTCTGTGAGACACTGGAGGGCCCAGAATAAGTTATTTGGGTTTTTCTGTCCATGTTGTCCTCCTGCTTGAGGTTTGTCAATATTTTTTTTTTTTTTTTGCATTGCAGTGATAGCACTGTGCAGGTTTTCCTCTTTTTTTTTTGTGTGTGGGTTTTTTTTTTTTCTCCAACCCTCTTTACATGCCCTTCATGAGTACTTGGAGTCGATACAAGCTTGACAGAGCAATTAATGGCAGTTGGCTGAAATTTGTTTGCCTATACAGGCTTTTACAATTAGCTGTTCCTGCCAAATTATTATCGATTTATGTGTTCATACCTCCTCTAGAGATACAGTAGAGCTTCACTTAGAATCCTAATTTTGTTCATGAAGCACAACTGTTTTCTTGTCTCGTCAAAGTCCTTGAGTTTATACCGTTGGTACATTTTTACAGGCTGGTTCAGGTAACTCCTGGTCTGCATCTTTCTTTCCATCAACGTAGAGCAGCAGACAATATTACTTAGGAGCGACATCAAATATTGAACTGAAAGGATAGATGTCAAGTGAGAAGGACAGATTGGATCTCTCTACTGCGTCATACCTCAGTGGATGTTTGAAATTTGCCACCAAGAGCAACAACAGAAGTTGAGCTGTACGTCTTTGACACAGATTCTTCCCCAAAATGGATCAGAATAGATATGACGTAGTGTTGTTTATGTAGCTGACTTCACTGTGGAGGACAGGTCGGGTGTAAACAGAAGATACAGTGTCTGTCCAAAGCCTGGAAACACCTCGTCTTTTCGTATTCGGGCCTTTGTTTATATGCAGCAAACAGGATGTGTTTCGACCGACATTTGCGCAAAAAGCTTAATATTCATCAGACTTCAGATGAAATACATGCCATTATGTCACAATACACTTCAGGAGGTTTGGAGAACATGCTAGCTCATATTACACATGGAGGTTAAATACCCTCCAGACCATGACTTAGTGCACTGACGCATGAAAACCAATGAACTTTGATGGTTCAGCACTGATACAGGCCCTGTGCACACAAAGACGGCTTCGGTCGTATCTGCAAAAGTTTTGTATCAAACAGGCCTTTCATCCACACAAAACCGACGTTTTTAGTCACTGTTTGAATCCGGGTCCCAGAGTGGGTACATTTTAAAATGCTGGTTTTGTGTCTTTTCGATGATGTCATAGCCCCACCTCTCTAACCTTTCCACCCCCGGAAGCAAGACGCCACTTCACAGCAGCAAAAACAATGGCGGACTGCAGAGTAGCGCCTGCGCCACAACAGCTATTGAGCTTATTGGACATATTGAATCAAAACATTCGACTCCTTTAATTACAATGAGCAACAAACAACCAATGCTAACAATATTCATTACATGCTCTTTGATCCACCACAAAGAGGAGCAACCAGGAAGAAATATTGGACCAGACCCGGTAGAAACAAGCGAGCTTTATGCGCATGCTCCACGTCGTCGTCTTGGTTTTTTGCAAGTGCATTACAACGCCGCATACGGGCCTGATATTTGTACTTCATCGTTTTCAGCGGTATTTCCTGAAATGACTCTGTGTTTGTGGAGCACTTTTCTGAAAACGATAAAGAAAAACATCGTATAGGAAAATATGCAGTTTCGTGTGCATTCCTTACTTTAACATCCAAGCTCTGTGAGGGTAATTTCAGGAGAAAATGGGCAGTTTGAGTGTTTATCTATCATGGAATCCAATCTGCCCACCCTCAGATGAACTGGATTTCAAGGTCAGAAAAAAAAAATCAAACTAGTAAAGAACACCTTTGACAAGTTTTACAAGAGTCATAGAAAAGACTTGCATGTGAATGTTGGGAGAAACTAATTTTCTATATGCTAAGAATGTGTAAAACTATTATAGCTACTGTTTTTGTACCATTACCTGTAAATTCATACATTGGCCGAAATAAATCATACAGTTAAATTACTTTGTTGCGTATAAAATGATCATAAAGGCGCGTCCCACCTAACAGATACCAGTGAAACGTCACAGTTTTCATTTTAAGTAGAAGTAGCCTAATCTATGGTCTGTGTCGTACTTGAACGTACTGTTCTTATTCCTCAGAAATGAAATCAAAGCTGTGTATTTAATGGCGACCATTTTCCGAGAACTGCAGACTCTGTTGAAAGACAAACTGTTTCTCTTTCTAAACGCCACCATGCAGGTCATTCATCCGGTCACCTTTTGAGATATCGAACAAGAATCTGGTGTATCTGTGAATGCGTGGCAACATTAACCTCCTAAGTTTGCACTAAAAACTCTTTAAACACAGCACAGGAAAAGAAAAAAAAACATTGGAACTCACCAAATGACAGATATGAGGACCTCCGTTGGTAATTTGCAGTGGAATTCTTAATTATAAACTGACACAGGATTAATGCTGCATTCCAGGCAACCTGTACCTCATGTTTTTCCAACCTTCTACCGGAGAAAATGCACTGGAATGACAGTCAAACCCATGATTTCCCACCTGTGAACTTGAACTCCCAGTGCCGAGCTCTGATGTTACGTAGCCCGTGAAACAACAATGGCGGCCCCCATGGATGAGGTGTTTATGCAGATTGTTTATTAAAACGAGGTATTGCTTTAATGTTGTCTAATGCAAGAATAAATTAATACTATCCATACCATAGTCAAATAAGATAAAGGCTTTTAATCGTTCTAGGAAAATGACATAAAAGATAGAACAGCTTCTCTTGCCTTATGCACCGCTTTTCTTCCTCCGTTTCCCTCAAATAAACAAAAAGCAAGAACCTCTGGGATGGAAATGACTATAAATGAACATAAGGCGCTTACAGTTCGCCATGCTGGTTTGTTTACGTCCAAGTCCCACAATTCCAGGCAGTTTGGCGTGACTTGCCTGAGACGCTACAAAGCCCCGAGTCGAGACTTACAGGCTCAAAAACCCACCTTGAACGCAGCACAAGATCACAGACGACCTCCACATTTATTACAGAATTAGCAGAAGTCTAAAGATGATACTATTCCAGTTTGAATGGGCTTTGACTCACCTGCGTGAATAAAATTAATAAACAACCGTCGTCTTTTCAGAAATTGTCTCCCGTTTTATCATCAGAATAGTAACACCGTTTTGTGGGTCTGACGCATCACGAAACAGGGCTTCGAACATGGCGGCGGGTCTTGCAGATCATTATGTCTCTGCAATAGACTGGAAATATCGCTGACGGCGTCAATGTGGCCTTGAACGCCTTTGATGGCGATGGGCTCTTTTTTTTTTTTTTTTTTTTTTTTATCGAGTAGACACTGTACACAACTGACCTTTAACTCGGTCAGCGGAGGACTATAGTGGGAGTCAACCGCCTCCACAGTCGGATTGGTCAGTGGCGTTATTGGTTTAAATGGTGAGACAATAAGGAGGGGGAGGGGTCAGTGCAGACATGTAAGTAACCCTTGAATGAGTTGTGTCATTTCATACTCGTTATGAAGTCGCACAGAAAAGGAAATTTACAGATACACCGCCTGTTTTCTATCCTTCAATTACACAGTTTTTAACGATCATTTTACAGTGGAAAGGTTAATCTATTTATCCAGCACGGCATTTCCATTTTGCTGCGTACTGGTGCTGTTCTCCCCGCCAGCATTACTGTCTGTGTGCTGATGTAGCCCCCATTGATCACATGGTTCAATAATCCACTCACTGTCATCAACCTCCCACCCTTTGCGCAACGGAAATATATTTTCCATTTATGCACGTATAATATATTGACGTTCTTTTTTTTTCCGAATTTGTATGTAGTTGACTCCTGGTTGCAAGCTTTACACGTAGCCTTAAGAGTAATGGCTTAAATTACGTGTTTGCTAGTAGTAGAAGAAGAAATAATATACGTTTAGTCAATAATTTTTTCGTCTGCTTCCTCTAAAATAATGTGCGCGCTCAGTGAATTTACACCTCCTTAATTTGTTTTTGTCCACTGCTGCACCTCGTCACCTTGAGTTTGTTATGCAACTATTCACGGTGACCAGCCAACTATGCGCTCTCAGGCCGTCATCTGTCCGTCCCCACCACACCTTCGCACACAAACACACACACACACACACTCACATACATGTCACACCCCTCCCCTGTGCCCTCTGAGCCACCCTCTGCCGGGTGGGTGAAAAAAAAATCAATGTTAAAAGCCTTTTTGCTTCAGCACAGACTGTGAATTTCCCCGACACCCCCAACCCCCATTGCACACACACACACATATGCACACACACACACACACACACACACACTACACAGCAGAGGTTTAGAGGTCACACCACAAGGACAAGAGGGCCTCTGGTAAACAACAACAAGCCTCCGTCTCTCTCCGGTTACAGAGGGCAGCAGACGCCTGTTCGTGCGGGCAGTGATTGTCGTGGGTTAATTGTCTTCGGGCTGACCAGGGTTAGAGGGCGGCCTTACAGTGACAGCGCGCTCCCACCACAAATCATCGCCTAATCGTACGGGATCGAGGCACTCATCTGGGAGTGCAGCAGATGAGCAAGACGCTCTGAATCAGGATGCGTTTTCATCTCATTAGACTGTGTTTTCAGGATGCCAAGTCTCACATTTGGCACGAGAATCACGCCATAATCCGCTCACATGTGAGTGGAGCGCGCACCCACTGTGGGCAGAGTGGGATATTAGTGAGTGGATGTGGGTTTGTTGGTGTGGGCATGCAAGCACGCACATGTACTGTACACCTACATGCACTCTTGTGCTTGTGAAGAGAGGTAAAAGGGTTGTTGAACCTGAGAGTTATGAAAACGCCTCTAGTATGTTTTTACCTTTTTTTTTTTTTTTTACACATGAGACTAAGACAAAATGACAATTAAATACAATGATTTTCGTGACTGATTAAAGGAATTAAAGGTAAATGATTTGTACATTGATGAAAAAATAGTCGTAGTTTAGGTGAAAAAGTCCAAACCTTTAGCAGATTACTTCAGTTTTATTCTCTTGAGACTCAGCACTGTGTTTTTGTTCTCTGTAGTGGATCAGAGTTTCACAGCTTTACCTGGATTGAAAAAAAAAAAAAAAACACAAACAAACCTCTGTCCACTATACCGTTTCCCAATCAAGGCAATTATTTAATGTTAAAAACTAAACCGTCACTCACTGGCTGTCAGGAGGATAGTCATATTAAATGAATCTACCATAAATAAAGATAAAAACACAAGTTTTCCTTTGCGATTATAGCAAATTAGAGTAACTAAATATTGGAAATAAAGGAAAATATGACTCACTTTGATTTATTTAGTCCAGGTACCACTTTAATAGTCAATGCAAACTGTTTTTTTTACACTGTTGGGGCTAAAATAACTCATTGTAAGAGAAAACGTGTATTTAAAAGTGATGCCTATATTCTTGTGATCGTGCAGGTTTGCATCAAAATTACAATATTCTAATCCTAATTTAAGTTGTATTGAAGAACTGTTAATCACATTGTCAGTGAGTATTTGGGCAGTGTAATAAAGAATAAAACAAACACTAAGAAAGGGAATTGACAACAGTAGAGGAGAGATATTGTGAAATGGAGTGTGAAAATGCTTCACATTGTTTGTGGAATATAGAATAAAAGTAAAATAAGCAAAGCTATTACTGTAAAAAAAAAAGTGTGTAACAGGCAATAAAACCATGAAATAAACATTACCTAAGGCTTGAGCTGGTGGACTTATGGATGCAGGGACAAAACAGAGCTTAAAGTGTTATTTTGACATTTCCACACTCTGTACCGTCTCCCCGAAAGTAGGTAATACATTTTAGAAGTGCCATCCCCATGCAGGACTATATCTTTTATATCCCCATGAAAAATTCACCTCTATTGCTCTGAGACAAACAGAAAGTTGGAGCCTCGTGTTACCTTTAATACACTCTGTTATTTTCATGACTCACCCTTTGAGCTGAACACTCGTTGGAGCCAAACCAAAATGAAAATTGTGCAGGGCCTTTACCAAATCCTCCTACTTTTTAGTTATTTATTGTTGAGTCAAACAGGACACCATGTGTTGGAGTGCAGCTCCAGACCGTGAGCTACTTTTCCAAGACAAAGTACAGCGTGGGAGGTGGAGTTTCGTGGTCTGCTGTTTTCTGTTGTGCTGCTTCATGTTAAGCTGTTGCTGCAGGTTTGAATTCCCGGCTAATTCATCATGCAGATGTGCTGACCGTCTATTTACTGTACCGCCAAGAACTGCAACAGTAAGGGAATCAAATTAATTGTTCGGGTTTCATTGTGGAAATAAAATGCCGAATCATCAGCATTTAAATAAGCTTGCGTGCAGAGGAGAGGAGGACTCATCTTTTTGTTGCATGTTTGACCCAGTAAATTCTCTTGTAACTTTGGTGTTTTGTTGTTTTTTGACCATTGCATTTAATTTATAT
>JAPTYQ010000011.1:13122810-13138353 GCA_029814465.1 Ostorhinchus cyanosoma
TCTTTTCATATTCAATCGAGAATCCACAATCGGAAAAGGAAAAAATGACTTATTTCATTATTCACGTACAAATCAAAAAACGAGTTTGTCATTCTTTCGATTGTACGCACAAATTAAAGATTGAAAATAAGCAAATATGGGGTTTCGTGTTGACATTTTGATATCCGATTTGATATGATCCAGAAGTTACTGACTTCTTCTGGTGTTGAACTGGACTATCATAGGTTTGCTAGTATTCTACAGTAATGGAGAATTTTTTGTTGTTTAGAGGCAGCAAACACGTTACTCTCAAGGTGGATGACATAATAACTGAAAAAATCGGCAGGATCTTCCAGATATTGATGTTTTTTCCAATACAGTGTGGTCATGGTAGCCAATCTAAGTAGAAGCCACTTCACGTAACACACAAAGAAGTCAGTAACTTCCAGGTCATACCAAACATATAAAAAATGTCAACATGAAACCCCAGAATTGGTCCTTTTGCTTATTTCCATTATTATTTTTTTTTTTCCATTCTTTATTTGGCTTTATGTCATACAAAATTTCCCTTTCGGATACAATTCAAAATCCACACATCAAATTTAAACGAAGATGCTAATCCAAGATTTTTAGCCGAATATAGAAGAAATTTTAAAAAAAGAAAGAAAGAGAAGTCGGCGGGAGGAGAGGGCTTACTCTGCTACTTCATCAACAAGATAAATCACACTAAGGTGCGTATGTTTACATTAACCTAAACAGAAATGTATATCATATAAGTGTTTTTGCATAACCGATGTATTCAGTTCACATCAATTACAGGTTTTACATAGTTTTCTTATTTCCAATTTGTAATTTGTGCAGTCGAAAGAATGGAAAAACAACTCGATTTTGGATTTGTACACGAACAACCAAATAACGAGTCATTTTTTTTCATTTTCCGATTGTGGGTTCTTCGTTGAATATGTAAAAGAACGAATGATACACGGATTTCGATTTGATTTAGCCTGAAAGTCCGTTCGAGCACGTTTCCCTATTTGCCGTGTCGACGTCTTTCTCCTGAATACAGAAAGAGAAAGCTTGCATAACTTGCTTTGCTCTCACGTTAAGCCTGTGTACGAGCCCTTTGCTTTACCTGGAGTCTGACTAAGAAATGGAATGTATATTGTCGAAGGGAGGAGCGAGGCAGAAAGGAATCAAATTGATCCAGAAGTTTTTGGGAGAAAAAAAAAAAAAAACCTACCCTGGAGCCTCGCTGCTGCTCACAATGCAGCATCCTCCGCCTCAGATGGTCGGCACTGCAGCATTCTCACACCTCTGAACTGCTGTACCTTAAACGCACTGTAAATGTACCGAGCTGTATCTGCCTCCGTCGATACTAAGGCAGCAGGAGGATTTAGAGTCGCTGCTTTAATCTTAAAAGAAATGCGATATACTGTATGAGTAAGATGCCTTCAGGAGAATATGTGAAATCATACATTGGAAACGGTGCGCTCGAATCTAAAAATGACACTCTTACGGGACGGCATACAACACCCAATATGCTTTTTAGTGTAAAACCTGCTCCATAACAGAAAGATACATCTAGGAAGTTCCTCTGGCCTCTCACATGACCCACTGCCATCAAGGATTATCGATTTCTCTTCGGTCCACATTATGCATATTTAATGTTCTGGACCAGTTTTTTGAGGAGTCTGCAAAAATGGAGTGATTCCCTCATACACACACACACATACGCACATACACTAGGGTCAAGAGCTTTAAATAATTCAGACGTTTCATCGCTTGAGATTCATTTACAGCCTCGTGTTACCATTTTTGAAACCGTCTACATATTGAGAAGCAGCAGCCGAAGATGTGTGTTTTTTAGTAAGTACGGGGTTTGCACACACCCACGTATTGTCTGCAGAGTCGTAGCCTCGCGCTCCCTCCACCGCTCGCACCCCTCCCCTGTCCTCCAGGAATAAGAAAGTCCGTCTTTGTTATTAGAGAACAAGGGTCACTTAGAGACACTTGACATCATTGAAAGGCTGTTTGTGTTTGACTCATGACAGAAAATATTTGCCTCCTTGATGCTTTCAAACCGGGAAAGTATGAGTCAGCAGAGTAGGCGTACACATACACACACCCAGCGTTGCAGAGAGCAGCCCTTTTTTTTTTTTTTTTTTAAATGTGCAATGCTTCACTGGGGAATCTGGCGCGAAGGCAACGAAAAAAAACACAGCGAGTTGTTTTTGAGCGGCTTCCACGCCTGTTCTGTTCTCATCACATCTGTGTTTTACAACCTTTTCAACCGTAATCTGTCTGATTTCTGCATCTAAAATCACTTAGTACCAGCAATTCAGAAAAAAAAGAACTCGATGTTAAAGTCCTGCTTCTTCTTTACTACCTCTCTAATTGATCCCAGAGGAGGATGTGCGATGCTGGGGAAAAAAAAAAAATCCTGACAGGGTTGGGGATAGAAGTGGACACAGTTTATGCTGAAGTCTTGAGAGAAGCTCACCCTCAGGCAGGGGATCTGGGCAAGGGGAAGGGGAAGGGAGGGGTTCGGTCACGGCCCCGGCCTGGTTGCAGGAAGATTTGCTTGATGAGCACTAAACCAAGGCTGCTGCTGCTGCTAAAATAAGGCTGTGACAGTGTGTGAAAGGAGCATTGTGCTGCTATTTATAGTTCTTTTGTACACGTACACTTCCTCTAATTCTGTCTCTCTGCGTCTTCTCTGTGTCTGAATGGCCTGCAGGAGATTTATTCATTCTTGGCCGAGGAGCTGAAAAGTCTGGCCTCGGCACACGGGGAGAGACTGCTTCAAACCCCACATAACCCTATTTCACTGGGTAAGCACATTCTACTGGCCAGCATGTGTGTAGTAGGAATAGGAATCACACGATATGGTACTATGACGATACATCGCCCTCGGTAACGGTAGTGAGACCAACCATGAGTAACGGAAGGAAAAAGTACTCCAAAAGGGGGCGAAAAGCTGAAATGATGTGTTTTTAGTGGTGTCATTTTCACAGAACCTCACAACTGAAATGAAACAATGAGGAGAAGTCCAAGTAAAGTGCAACTTATTATGTGTTTTATTTGTTTTGGGAACAGTAGGTCAAAGTTGAAATTTTTTTATGACTTTTTAAGATATTTGTCCCTTTTACTTATAATAGGTGAAATTTCAAATGTCTGTAACAGCAAAACCATTGGTTAAATTCATACCAAATTGTGTTTATAGCTTGCCAGTGACCCAGAATGGATGTGGTTACATTTGGGGAAAAGTAGGTCAAAGTTTCAATTTTTTATGATTTTTTTTACATCTGTTTTTTTCACCATTTACTTATAATGGGCAACATTTCAAATGTCTGTAACAGCAAAACCATTGGTTAAATTCATACCTAATTGTGTTTATAGATTGCCAGTGACTCAGAATGGATGTGGTTACATTTTGGGAAAAGTAGGACAAAGTTTCAATTTTTTAATGAATTTTTTAAATCTTTTTTTCTCCTCCCATGTACTTATAATGGGTGCCATTTCACGTCTATAAAAACATCAGTTTTGTTTCAATTTACTTCAAACTTGGCACATGCATAGAGGCAGTTGATATGCTGACATCAGCTCATGCATAGACATGATGACATCAGCTGGATCGATGCTAAGATAAGCTACAGTACATACAAGGGGTGGGGTTTGTTTTGCCTGGCATCACTTGTTACACTTTTTTTTGTCAGGGCAGTGTATAATTCTGTATTCTAAACCTACTACATGTGTTTTTGTAATAAGTTGCATTTCCAGCTGCGCTTCACAACACTGCAGTAAATAATTGTGTTTATATGTGTTGGGTGTGGTTTCTCTTTCCTCCAGCCATGTCTCTGGACCGTCTCCAAAATGAAAGCGACAAGGCCGTGACACAACTGGGCTCCATGTTGTTCACCAGGCAGGTGTCGGGAGCCAGGTATGAAAACACAGCCACAGTCTGGACGCTGCGAAGGGGTGTGTTACTGTGTGTGCGTCAGGGTGGGGAACGAGCTGGGAGACAAAGACACAGAGGATGAGTCGACATATCACAAAGTCAAAAGGGGGTTTGTCCGTATCATCAAAAATGAGGGCAGCAAGATGAAAGAAAAAAGAAAAACGCTGGCCAGTGGAAATCAGCAATCAGGCAGATGGAGCTGCCGAACAGGGTGGAGCGGAAAGTACTTTAGATGATTAGACCATCCATTCTATCATATCAGGGCCGCCTCCTAATTTAACAGGATGTTTCCATTACCGTCGGCGGAGTGATGTTGTTTCCACCGGGACAACAGACCAAAACTCTCCCTCTGTTTTGACAGCCATCTTCCCACTCCCACCAGTCATAGCTGCATTTGTGCAGAATTTAAAGAAAGATTTTGTTTTCCCTTTTTTTTTTTTTCCTGCAGTAGTTCTCAAACAAACACAAGAAACCGTGTAAATATTTCAGATCTCTCCAGTGAAGGATTACTGGGCCCTTTTTTTTCTGGGCTGTTGAGATTTTAATGCCGTTAAAACACTCCACGTTGCCTTCCTGTCTCTCCTGCCTCTCCTGCTTTCTTCCAAAAGACTGTTCTCCAAGGTCAGATAGTGGAGCTTGCTTAAATCTTGTATCCTTGTCGCATACATAATGAGGGTCATGCTTCAGTGCTGCGCATTAGTCTGTTTAATCTGATGAGGCTTTTATGAAGGAAAGTCAACTTGTAAATCACTTAAGAATAATTGCAAAGTTTTCACTGTTTTTGCAGTTTCTAAAAAGTCTAAGTCTTATTGTAATGTGTTTTTCTCCCATAATGGTCTCTCTCATGCACACCATCCTAATAGCCTGCCAGTAACAGATTTTAGATTAAAATGAATCTAAAGTGCGCTGACGGGGCTGAAACGCTGCCAGATTTCTGAGGTGTAGCATATTGTTTACAGTATTTCCGAGTGTGACACTTTGAAACCAGTTAGTTTTCCTTTTCCACTAGTTTCCACTAAAATCCTCTGAATCACCATAAGTCTGCAGTGTGTTGTTACTGCGGCTGATAATGCAGCACTGCCTCATCCTACTCATCTCTGCTCTTACACTCAAGCCCATCTAAAGCAGTTTGCTTTGGGCAATGAAGCTTTTATGTTTGCAACACAGAACAAAGTTGGTACTTCTTGTCAGGATCTTTAAACGGTGCTTGACACTTTAAATATATGCTTTTAAAGTTCCTGACATTTGTACTTTAGGGAAAATACAGGGCTCCCTTTTGAAAATAGTATGGCTGAGTTAAGAAAGAGCTTTAAAGAACATCATCAAATCCATCTTGTAACAGTGAAATGAATATTTATAGGGCGACAAGGCACTGAACCCCAAGTTGTTCCCCGAAGCTGTCTGTATGTGTCAAAAGAGACAATTGTACAGCATGTTGTGCACCAGAGTAGTCCATTTATCATATTTAGCTGAACATGCTATTGTCTTTTGCTTATTTGAGAGATGATCAAATAGTAGGAAATGGAATGCAATAGAATAGAATCAGCTTTTTAAACATTGATTCAGCAGTAAAACCCATGGAGTTGGATCAATGGAAACGCTTGTTAAATCCATAACTGAGGTGTTATTAGTAATCATTATGAAGATCTCCTCTGATGGGACTCAGCTGCTCTACCCTGTGCGTCCACCTGACAATTCACACTGCTGTGGATAAGAGAAAATTCATTTACAAGCCTCCACGCCATCTGTCTTTACATTTAGCCTTTTGGTTTGGACTGAGAGGAGAGAGCAGCACAAAGAAGGTGTGTTAATTCTGCTGTGTTTTTTTTCTTCTATATTTTGACTTCTCTACCTTTTTTTAAGAGTGCTATTTTGCTTTTTTAATTGGAATTATGCTTTTTAAAATATTTCCCTGTAGTCTACATAAACTGTAAATGCTCTGCTTGCATCTGAATTCTTCATTAATTCAACTCCACAGGTCCATCTTCAACCCTATTTCTGAGTAATGACACCAGAAAGGTCATTTTGAGCTCCTGCCCTTTAAATGCAAATGAGCCACTTCACACCCCACCCCCCGGTTGTTGACTGTGCACTGTGTCCTGTTCAACCACTTGTTTGTTAATACAACCAACAGCTGAACATTTTAGGTCATCGGCTCAAAGTTTAGAGATATTTTCAGATTTTACTCCAACTGCTGTTGCTGACAAACATTTGTGGTGCACTTGTCGGAAGTCTTAACCTTATATGTGCAAATATTGTGACGTAATTAGTTATAAAACATAACAAATTAAGAAGGAATTGAATCAGGGTGT
Source organism: Ostorhinchus cyanosoma (assembly GCA_029814465.1). Classification (NCBI taxonomy): domain Eukaryota; kingdom Metazoa; phylum Chordata; class Actinopteri; order Kurtiformes; family Apogonidae; genus Ostorhinchus; species Ostorhinchus cyanosoma. The sequence continues at coordinate 13,129,060 of JAPTYQ010000011.1, forward strand.
AGAAATCCACAAAATCTTTGTCGAAATGAATATAAAGATAGCTTTGCAGCACCTGGAGGCTTAAAATTCAAACTTTTTGAACTATTAGGGTCCAAATACACAAATAAATGAACCAAAGACTAATAAAAGTGGGCTTAGTAAAATACAGGCACAGTAGGTGAAGCTAATGAATCTTGGGATGCCACCTACTGTAAAATGACCAAAGAAGATGTTGGTTTAGCTATTGTAGGAATGTATATTTCTATTTATATATAAAAATAGTTTTTATTATACAATTTTGTATACATAACAGCTTTGGATATTATACTTAAGGCACATTTAAGAACAAATATCCACAAAATAATTATAAGAATACTACAGTGCAGCATTGCAACCCATTACCTCTTTTGATGTAAAAGCTCATTCTAAAGGTAACGATTACACATTTATGTGATTATACAACAATGGAAAACTATTCCAAATGCTACAGTACGTAACTCCTGTTAAATCCCAGCACCTTTGAGTTTATAGACACAGGGAATGAGTGTGAGCAGGGCATTGCTTTTCTGTTTGCATAGTTTATTTTTACAGTGTCATATACAAACACTAAGGTCCTATTACACTTCCCCCCCATGTTTCTAGGGTCATACCACTGGGAAAAGAGCAGACCGTCAGTGGACACACATTCCGTGGCTTCATGTCGCACTCAGAGACTTACCCCTGCCCCTACCTCAACGCTGCCTCAGCTGTGGGCATCACTTGTGAAGACGTGACACTATGCATAAAAAGACTCGACAAGTGCCTCAAGACCCTGAGGAAAGAGGGAAACGCAGCTAAAAGTAGCTCTCCTGTGCCTCCTTTGAGCCAAGAGGACTCCACCGGAGAATAACTCACCAAAAATAAAGTTTTCATGGGTAATTAAAACACGACTGCAATGCTTAAACAGTACGTATGACATTTAAAAGGTTCCTCAGCAGTTGCAGGGTGGTCGCTGGATGCAAACCGATTATCTTTTTGTATGTCATTGCTGCCAGCACTGTGCACTGACTGTTTTTAATGTGTCCCGATGTTACATTATCAGTACAGACAGTGTAATAAGGTCAAGGACTGAGCTCACAAGCAGCAGCTGGAGACGAAAGTGTGCAGGTGTTGATTAAAAAAACAAAAACAAACCACTACTTGATGCTATTGATTCATTTCCTCCTCTGTGAAAGTGCACTAATGAGTAAATATTGCAAAAACTGCATACAAGCATATGGTGTTCATACCCTGATCTAAAGTTAGACTGCAAAAGTTCTGTAGCACAGTCCAAATATGCTTTATTTTACATAGGGTTATTAAAATTTAACTAAAGTGTCATTTCCTTAAAGATATCACAGTGCACTTAATCAATATTCCATAACCTATTGTAGTAAATGTTTCAGTTTTATAAAATATAAGGATGGATGAGTGTTTTTCCACTGCCTGATGTCTGAAACACTACTTCTTAATGTTGTAATGTGATGCAAATGCCATTGAATCCCTGTGTATCAGACTAGTCCATTTATATTCAGACTCTGGTTGAAACAATGCTGTATGCCAAATATAGATCACTCCTCTGTTTAGGAAAGGAAATATTCACTATTAAGCTTAGTAGGAGCCTGTACTGTTTGTAACATGAAGAGTTGAGGAGCAGTGGAGTGGTGGATGGCTGCTTTATCAGGGGAGCTAAACCTTAATCACACCGGTTTCCTCTGTGTTTGCACATTTCAGAGGTTTTTCTTAGTCTTTTGTCTTATTCCCTCTGGTCTCCAATCTTAATCATTAGAAGGCAGAGCAGGTAGTATTCTGAGGCACAAAAATAGACTCCTGCTAAAGCCTCGCCTCTCTGACTGATGACTAATCTATATTTCAATACAGCATTGTTCATGTTCTTCCTGTGCCCTGCTGTGGATTATCAAGGTTGATTGCTTCTTTAAAAGCTTTGTGCACTCGCAGTAGATGCTGCTGCATATTTAGACACTAAACGTGTGAGTAAGTATAGGCTGCTATGTGCGTGAGACAAGGTGTGGCATCTGCGTCGGACCCAGGTGTGCAGAGGAATAGTAACGTACACAGTCAGCACATGTTGGCTGTCAACTGCAGCAAATGCAGGTCAGATAACGTGGAGCAGTAGCAACAGCAAAAGCACAACCAATCTCCTCAGCAGCCTTCGGAAGTGGGCTTGCATCTGAAAGAAAAGGATGCTGTCTCAGCAAACTTTCACTGTTCCCAAGCTGTAGTCAACCATTAAAAAAATATAGTGGAAAAACACTGTGTACTGTGGCAGCACTGATTCAGTGCAGCACTCTGAAAGGCATAAATGCCTTTTGTCGGAGACAGATTTCCTAAATGATTTGGCTGCTTTTTCAGCAAGAAGTATGTGGAATTTAGTCAAAATTAAGAAATTTATAAGCAGAAATGGTATGATTGTGTTCTTATGGCAGGGTGTACTGTGCTCCAGGAAGCCCACACGCAACACTTTGGAGCAAACGTGATTATCTTTATGCTATTTTCTTTCTCAGTTTGCTGTGTTTTTGTCATTTTTGCTGATGTTGCAGACATTGTGAGAGGAGTCAGTCAGACCCAGTTTTCCTTTTTGTGCTGCCCAGTTAAAGAACCCCCCTATTGATCAAGTATACTGCAGTATGTAAATCAGAAGAGGCTGCCACTGAGAAACAGAACAATGCACTGCTTAAATTAGAGGTAATACCGGCGACTGTGGTGATTGTGATTGCAGTGTAAGTTTTATTTTTAGTGTGTATTGAATTAAATTTGCAGCTTCAATACTGAAAATATTTCACTGATTCACTGTTTTATTTAATATGATGTTGAACAAAGGTTATATCATCTTTGAAATATTGCACTTCTTTGCAGCTGTAAAGATAAAGGAGAGTTAAATAACACAAATAACATCAGATTTGTTTCATCATCGTAACATTTTTGGTCATATGACTTAGTTCTGATTTAATGTTCAGCAACAGATCCTTGTCGCCTTATGTTCCCCTCATACCCATGTCATTCTTTACCTCCTCAAACAGATTGCTTTTTAAAATATTCCTCCTGAACCTGCTCTCCTACATACTCAATCATAAGCCTCAAGTAGTCCAGAGATGTTGCTGGGTGATAAATGGCTCTCAGCAGCTGCCAGGTGAACTTCAGAGATGATGAAGTGCCAGAGTGACACAAACAAGGACCATAGATTATGGCAGACCGGCACCAAAAAGGACCAGAGGTTAAGAAAAAGCTGCAGGGGAGTGGATTATGCTGGCTCCACATGAGGGATGATCATGTGGAAATATGATTGTATCTCAGGTGAATTTAAGTCAAAACGTCTGAGCAGCTCTGCATGGACGTCAACAGAGGCGCTGTCCATGGTGCTGCAATTATGCGCCTATGAATGGAGGAGGGGTTTGGAATATTGTATATGAAATGATCCTGTTATAGTTTTTAACTTCAAGGTTTGACAGGCTACATTCAGATGATCATATGACATACCTGCTTGTATTTTTAAACCCATTTTTAGGAGGAGGGAGGAATGATGAAATGACACATGCATTATGCAACAAAATCCTTCACTCCATCTAAAATGCATTTCTAAAACCACTATGTGCATCAGGGATGACATGCCACATGAGACTACATTTCCTATAAGTGCTTGAAAAAAAAACAAAAACGTCCAGGTTTCTATTTCTTGAAGCATTTCCGAAATCAACATCACCTTTTTTACGAAACATATCGGTTCCAGATCGCCTGTGGCAGTCGTGTTTTCTCCGTGTATGGTGCATGGTTATTTAACCAACAGTTCCCCGGCTGGATCCGGGACTTAATAAATAATTAAAGAGGACGGAGGGGAGCTGCAGCTGATTTGCTGATGTCAGGGAGCCAGTGCAGCATTTCATGGTGCAGGGTGTAAACGCGGTGCCATCTGCCTCGATCGGTGCTCTCGGCAAACCTTACACATGCGAGCCCGACAAGAAAGATGCTGCCAACTCTCAAGATTTGGGCATTGTTTCTTGTGTCGCTCTCCTGCTTGTCTCAACCAGGGCTTTTAAAGAAGGTTTTCCGATGTCCTTCAACATGCAGCTGCTCCAAGGAGTCGATCATATGCGTCGGGTCATCTTATGTCCCAAGGATTACCCCCAACGACATCAGTTCTTTGTGAGTAGCCTTCCTAAATGATATTTGATTATTTATATATAAACAGTGGATGTTATTTAAGTTGCCTTTCAGTAGTCCTAGGCTCCACTGAGCATAGAAACAATGCAGTCTCTAAATATCATTTTCTTTAATTCATCACTTTTTTCCTGCATTTTTTTTTTTTTTTGCTTGTTTTTCCCCATCTTTTCTCCCTTTTCTCTTCCAGGAGCATCGTCAATGGGACTTTCTCTGAGGTCAAAGAGTCTATGTTTGCTCACATGTCATCTCTTCAGCTATTGTAAGAATACTTCAGTTTCCTATGATCCCCCCCCACACACACACCACCACCTCATGTGTTGGATTGCTCTTATATCACTGTGCTGTTAGGAGATAACCAAGTAAAAACCATAATACTTTAATTTACCATGACTGTGTGTTAGCCTATAAAAACATGGATTAATTGCAGGTTTGATGCAACTGAAACACATGAATTCACATAAACTAACACTCTCTGTGGATGCATTAAGGGGTGCAGTAATGCGCTTTTCTAGTCTGTTTGGTGCGTGTTATAGCTATTAGCAGGGGAGGCTTTTAAAAGGCTTGGACATCTGGAAATAAATGAGCTCCACATTGTACTTAACAGAAGCCATCAATCTGTGTGGTTATTACTCCACTAGAGATTGTTGTGATGTCAACATGGATGAAGGCGGGGCAGGTTCAGAGCAGTTAAGCAGTGAGGTCACACATGATGATTTATGTTCAAGTGTAAAGCTGCTCTTTTTTGGTTCAGTGTCTTTTCATAGGTTCAGATTTTTTCATTTGCAGGTTTTCTAAAGAGTGTTTTCCACAAAAACAGCGCTATGCTTGTGTCACTACTTACATTAAGGGTTATACGTTAATGGGAGAGTGAAGGTATGTTGCTTCTAAGTGGGCTTACTTAAGATGTGCTTTTCTTGACCTTTTTAAGTGCACTTAAACAGTCACAGAGAGAATAAAATATGTTGATGTACAGATTTTTTATAATCTTGGTTATAGTGTTTGCATTACGAGCTCGGGTGTCTTGAATTTAGTTTGTTGTTGTTTTGCAGATATGCTCACAACACAGATCATTATTTAATGTTTTTTGTTTTGTTTTGTTTTTATCACAGGCTTTTGAATTCCAATTCTCTTACAACTATAAGGGATGATGCATTCTCAGGCCTTCCGCATCTGGAATACCTGTAAGTTTCTGTGTTGTTTTCCTTCAAGTAGCAAGTCGGCCTCTATTCTATGTAATAAGTTACCTTCGTACATTAAAGACACTAAAAGCTTACATTTATTAAGAAAAAAAACAACAACACTCAAACAGAAACTACTTAAGGAAATACAGTAATGCAAATGATTGTTTTAACCAAGTTGCTGTAAAGGTAAAAGTTGAAATGTTTTAAGGTTTTTGTGTTAAGATGAAAATTTCAGCTTCATAACAATGAATTGTAAACTTGTTTTTTTATTTATGTATGTATTTTATAACTGTATTTGTATTTTAACGGATCCCAGGAAGAATAGCAACCTCTATGGTGGAAGCTAATGGGGATCTGTTTAAACAATTAACAGTAAACATGCAGGGAATTTGTGGAGAACCTAAACATATATTCTGATTCTATGAAGATAATCAGTGGATAAATCTGCAAACTTTAATCTGAAAAAAACATAAAATTATTGCAATTTGCAAAAAGCATGAAAAGAAATGAGTATCAGTAATATAGCAGTGGTTGGGTTTGCACCTTCCAGTGGCTAATTTCATCAGAAAATAAAATGCACTCTGATATTTAATAATAAATTGCACTTTTATAATGTTTTACTTAATATTGCATACCTTCCTTAGGCCTGAATTCTCTACCTTGTAATGCTAAACTGCCTGTTTTTATAGATCTATCCTAGAATTCACATTTACACATGCTTTATCCTATAAGTTTCCTGGAAAATAACAGAATAGATCTCACTACCAGACAAATAAATCATGACAGCCAACATGAGTGATTGCATTTCCATTTTCAAGATCTAATAAATAAACCTTCTTTAAATATTTAAATGCATCTTTACTGATAATTGACTTGAAGCAACACTTGATGAAGTAACAGTTGTAATATTGACTTATACAAAACAGTTTAATGGATGAAGTTTTGTTTCTTTGATCAAATGTTAGCGGAATCGGAATCATTCTCATAAAATCTGACTTTTTTTTGGTGTCCACTGTATTTGCAGTATTTTCTTCACTGATTCCTTGTAATGAACTCTCACATATATGCTGTCATGCATCTCAAACGTATCACTAAGTCTGATATTACACGTCCTTTTCAGGTTCATTGAGAGTAACAAGATAGAGACGACATCCAGATATGCCTTCAGAGGACTCAGGGACTTGACTCACTTGTACGTTTCATCCATTGAAGTCATTCTCAAACATTTTCCATGCAATGGAACTATGATAATCGTATTAGGTACTTTTTGCTGTATTGATCCGCTGCTGTTGTGTCTAGATCTTTGGCAAACAACAACATTAAAGCTTTGCCCAGGGACCTCTTCATTGACCTGGACTCTCTGATAGAGCTGTAAGTGCATCACTCTCTTTTGCGATAAATAAAGAAATGTCCTTCACACTCATCGTAATGTCGAGGATGTTCCTAGGTCATGTTTATTTGTCTCCTTCCTCATATTTGTGTTATTGCATGGTGTTTCTAGCTTGTCTCTTTCCTTTCTCTGCAATTACATGTATTATTCCTCCTGTGCAGGGATCTGAGAGGTAATGCCTTTGAATGTGACTGTCGTGCCAAGTGGCTGATGACATGGCTGAAGAACACCAATGCCACAGTGTCTGATGTCGTGTGTGCTGGACCCGAGGATATGAAGGGCAAGCGTCTCAATGATATGACTAGTCTGCACAATGAATGCATCTCAACTGGTAAGAAAAACCCGAGCCACTCAGCCTTGTCTAAAGGGCACTTTGTTTTTGTTTTGTTTTTTTCCTGTGGTTGTTTTCACTCTGCACTCAATAATTTCAGAATATGCCTTTTCACAGATTTCGTCCTTCATCAGTCCGTCGCATCCGAGTCTCTGTCTGTTGACACTTTCAGCTATAAGAATGACGTCTATGTGGCTATTGCTGCTCCCAGTACAGAGAGTTGCATGGTTTTGCAATGGGACCACATAGAGATGAACTTCAGGACTTATGATAACATCACAGGTACGCCTCGTCTCAAAACCCTGTACCAAAAAACTACAGTATTGTTGGTTTTCAAACGTGTGTCATTGATGTAATATTTACTTTTTCATGCCTTTCAGGTCAGTCCATTGTGGCATGCAAGTCAGTTCTCATCCAGAACCAAGTGTTTGTCATTGTGGCTCAGCTCTTCGGTGGTTCCCACATCTACAAGTTCGATGAGGACCAAAGCAGGTTCAGCAAGTTCCAGGACATTGAAGTGTCGAAAATCTCCAAACCCAATGACATTGAGGCATTTCAGATTGGTAACGACTGGTTCTTTGTTGTTGCTGACAGCTCAAAAGCGGGTCTGTCCACTCTCTACAAGTGGAACGATAAGGGTTTTTATTCGTACCAGTCGCTGCACGAGTGGTACCGTGACACAGATGCCGAGTTCTTAGATCTGGATGGAAAGGCCCACCTTATCTTGGCAAGTCGCTCACAGGTCCCAGTGATTTATCAGTGGAGCAGGAGCAACCAGAAGTTTATCCTGCAGGGCGAGATCCCTAATATGGAGGATGTAGTCGCTGTGAAGCACTTCCGGATCCAAGAGGAACTGTTTCTGACTATGACTCGCTATATTGGAGACTCCAAAGTCCTGCGCTGGGGTCCCAAACAGTTTGCAGAGATCCAGGCCTTACCATCAAGAGGCTGCATGATTCTCCAGCCATTTTTTTTCAAAGAACGTTACTACCTGGCTCTGGGAAGCGACTACACCTTCTCGCAGATTTACCTGTGGGATGATGAAATGAAAATCTTTGATCGCTTTAAGGAGGTGTATATCCAAGCACCGCGCTCATTCACTGTGGTTTCCACTGACCGCAGGGACTTCATCTTTGCTTCCAGCTTCAAGGGAAATACAAAGATCTTTGAGCACATCATTATTGACTTGAGCTTGTGAGGGGCTGTGCCTTATTGCCCCTTCTGCAATCGAATGTCTTCCATTAAAAAGATACGATTGTAAAGGAAAAGAAAGGACCAGAATGGAGTTAATGGCCTGGCAAATATCAATTCCTACATCGTTTCCTGTCACATATAAGAGCTGGTTCTAGTAGCGTTGGAAATTGTGATAGTCTGTTAAGTTTTTTGGCTATTTCTAAGTGGCCTCGTCCAATTGCCTGCACTTGTGGTCTCTCAGATTTTTAGAAATAGTACCAATTCAGAAAGATTGGGAGTCAAGAGGGTGGGCAAATGAACCAGGCAGCTGGTATTATCGGGAAAAAATCCAGCTTACATTCCAGAGGGGAGAAATTGGGAATTTAATTTGAGCTGCTCAGATGGTTTAGTATCCCCCTGTGCAAGTGGTTTTATATGAGAAAATAGGACCTGAGAGGAATAATGTATTATTTTTTTTCCGATTTCTTCTCATTTTGGGCAACTGAGGATGTTACAGGTGTGGTTGCTCATCTCAATGCCACTTACCTCATGTCCTCCAAACCTGTGGTAATGTATAGACTGTTGCCTTATCAGCTCTGGGGTTCTGTGTTGTGATGGGCCCACAGTGCCTCCCACTGGTCGTGATGAAGTATCACACCCTTTTGCTTTTTTCCATACAGGGAATGTCTTGAAAGCACAAACCTTTAATTACATGGCTGCGACCACAGTCCACAGAGTGTAGTCGTTTAGTGGAAAATGTTACTGTAGGTGCTATAGAGTATATTGCGTACAGTAAAAATGAAGATGTGGTTTGTTATTTTAGAACGTGAATTATTCAGGACTGGATATAGCTAATGCCTTTGTAGACAAACATATATTAATGGAAAAATCCCCGTTTAGATACCCTTTCAGTTAGGTACTGTAAGAGGCAAAGTAGATGCTTTTTTTGTTTTGTTTTGTTTTTTTAAAATCTATTTAGTGGAGAGGATCTGTGTTTAGGTGATGTCAGGGAAATTACACCTAGTTGAAATCTAGTAGAAAAA
>JAPTYQ010000011.1:13172823-13208816 GCA_029814465.1 Ostorhinchus cyanosoma
GAACACAGAGGTGACTGCACTGCAGAGGGGGAACCTTTGGACTGAAGGGGGCGAGGCAGCGGTGCAGCCTGTGTGGATGCGCTGGTTGGCGGGCACGTCATCATCATCCTCCTCCTCATCCTCATCATCATCCCGACCCGACGGAGAGGCAGCAGACCTCCCTCCTGCATCCCCCTAAACTACTGCATTGTGTCTGAAGGTGGTGCAGCGGGTCTTCAATGGACAACATCATGACGCCCGGAGCTCAGTAAAGCCCTGGAGCTTTTCCGTGGAACCCTCTCTCCTGGTCTCACCGTAACAACAACAAAAAAAAAAAAAACAAAACCGTCGCTTTCCACTAAATTTTATCAAGGATAATAATGATGAGGTAAGAGCTTCCGGTCGCCATTTTGCCGGTGTTTAGCGATTTAAGGACGATCTGCATTGGGGTGATTATTAGCCATAGTTTGGACGGATTCCGAGGGCGAGATGTCAAAGAGGCATCGTTTAGATTTGGGGGATGTTCAGTCGACTAATAAAAACAGATTTTGTCATAGGTATGTGACGGAGCCCAAACAGCGATGCGGTGTTTATGTGGGAACTGCTACAGGCTGTTTGTTATTGTTCCGTTGCTAACTATCCGCGCTATCCTTTAACCCTTTGCTAGTGTAGTGTAGGAACCGGATAGACGCCAGTGGAAGTCGCTCTACCTCTCTAAAACTCTACTCTACCCCACAATTACGTTTTTTATAATAACCAGTAGCGGTTTTGGAATAAAGTGGCTTGTGTAACCTTAGCTAGCAGTTAGCATCATACCGGCCTGTGCTCCTGCGCGTGCACCTCTATGCTAACCTTTACCATACCTGTGTGTCAGTGGTATGTGATGCACATCATGTCATAGAAAGTCGCAGTTTTTAGGCAAGAAAAACTGCAAACAAAACCCTAACTCTGGCTAATTCTACCCGCTTATTGCACATGAAATGCCCTGTCAGGTGTCAATAACATGCACTGAAAGGTAACGGTAGCACGAAACTATCAGGTTAATGATGGTTCACAGACTAGCATACCTGCATTAGTGACAGTATGATTTATTATGACTTAAATCACAAGGTCTCTACTAGGTTACTGTATATTTAACTAGTAAAACATGAGATCTCTCATTTGAAGAGGTTGGAGATAGTAGTGTATTAATATTAATAGTGTCAGTTGTTATTACTCATCTATTATTAGTGTTAGTGTTCAGAAACTATTGATCATGGTTAGAAGTTTGAGCACTGTCATTTTAATTCTTTTTTTTTCCCTAGACCATTTTCTCAGGCTTTTAATATTAACCCATAAAGATCCAAACAGCAACTTAAGACCAAAATCATTCACTGATCTATATTTAGCAACATCTGAACCATTAATCCTATCAGTACATGTAAATAATTGGTGTAAAATTCAATTTGTTGTATTTTCTCAGTTATCAGATATGACCTATTTGGACACTCAGAGGCTTAGTAGTGAACGTGGAAAAACTGTCATCTTCTGTAACATTGATTCAGCAGGACACCCATGGAGTTTGATGGAGACACTTATTTTTATGTGTAGTTATTGATATATTTCTAAAAAAAGGCATTTTTTCTTCAGTTTTCTCTGTTTCAGACATAACCCTCAAATTTAATCTATGCTTCTATGAACATCTATTGGATCAGTTAATTAGAAGTAAATATAAAGTTTTCATTGAAAAACACCAAATACAGAGGATAGTATTGTAATCATTTTAAGAAAGGTGAAATCTAGATGAGAATTTATTTGGGAACTGCCATAAACATAACACTGGGTCTTTACGGGTTACAATACCTGACATTTTGGACTACATTAAAAACCAAAGCATGTTCACTTTTACATGTCGCTGTCTTCACTGAATAAAAACTAAAACCAGGCTCATTTCTCCAACCTAATGTGGGGTTAATTTGTAACGTACGCATTTCATTGTTTCATTTTTATTTTGCAATAGAAATGAAATTTTTTTTTGTGCATTGCATGCTGTTACTTTTTCCATGACCTTTGCATGCTACACATGATTAGCCCATGCTTTTTGCCACCATGAATAAGAATGTGCACTAACCTTTTCATATGATTTCAAGAGAACTTGACATAATTTGTGCAATGTTAGATTCTCATTTTATGTTTTCGTTCATCCCCTGTTGTGTTTCACGTCACTAGTTCTAAGCTAAAATTCAGCCCACATGATTAAATGTTACAGTCATTTAAAGTTGTCTCTGCAGGAAGTTAAATTGGCTGCTTTGTCAGTGCTTCATCACCAGTGACCTTCAAATCAAGTCTCTTCCTTTCACAGGCGTGACCGTGACCGTGACCGTGATGAACGGCCGAGAGACAGGGACCGGGATCGTGACCGTGACAGGTATAGAGACAGAGAGCTGAAGTTATCGACAATGCCAGCGACAGGTGGTGTAGACTTCTTTAAGCAAAGCCCTGTACAACAACAGATCAACCCTTTTACCAACCTGCCCCACACACCACGCTACCATGAGATTCTGAAGAAACGTCTGCAGCTTCCTGTCTGGGAGTACAGAGAGAGCTTCACTGACATCCTCACGCATAATCAGTCCTTTGTTTTGGTGGGAGAAACAGGCTCTGGAAAGACAACACAGGTAAAAATATACAGTGTTGCTGAAATGCCAAATTCTACAAATGCAGTAAAGCTTCCAGTTGCTCTTAAATATTACTAAAATTTGTCTAAGTTGGTATAAATAAGAAAATCTATAATGAAATCAGCATAACAAAAAACCAGTGCACAACAATCTGATGATGCATTTTAAGCAGTTTCTTTCGAGAATTGGCTGTGACTTTGGGATTGTAAGATTTATTGGGTTGAGCCTTCTGCCTTCTCTTCAGGGAAAAATAAATATTTGCAGAAATATAGATTAATGTATGCAATTTTGTCAGTATCTTCTGCGTCTGTGTTGAGTTCTACACATTTCTTATAAATTGTGTCGTTCAGATAACCTCAGTTTAGTGGGTTTCTTTGCATATATTCTCTGTCCATCGCCAAATGGGAAAAGAGAGAACCTATGCTGCATTACTTTTATATTATGTGTCCCCAGAATACCTTATCATGCTGCTTCAAATTAAAGAGTATTTAGTGAGGTATTTAAGCCAGAATTCCTCTGTGGAAAGATTACACAATTTTGTATAAAACCACTTTATCCTGAGAATTCCAGTAAAAGGATTCAAGTAAGCCCTTTATCCCTCTTTGCAAAAACAGGTAGTATATATTGAATTACTTTGATTAAACTGTGCAATTAAAAAATCCCTGATGTTATTTTATGTTCTGAACACTTGTTTTGGCATATCTGTGGCAAATGCAGCTAAATGATTGCCATGAAGCTCTGGGACATCACCAAATTAAATTTAACTAAAGGGCTAGGTCTTGTGAGCACTAATAACTGATTTTAATAGTGTCTATGAAATATTTACCTCTCCCAAACCTGGTGTTGGCATTTTGTTCTTCTGACTGGCTGACATTTAAAAGACTGGTAAGATTTGAATCATCTTTAAAGGGCAGTCATCTGAACCACAAGCTTAATAGAGTGGAAGTCTGTCTATGTTGAGGCCGCTCTCAGAAAGTGTCTTCTGTTTCGGCAGCGAGGAGATCGCAGATATCGTACCTTTAGTCAAAATGGTGACAGGTATGACTTTGAAGAAATTAACTGTGTGAGACAGAGCAACTTCGAATGGAAAAAGAGGCTGTCATTTGAGCAGAAGGTTTTTTATTTCTTGTATATTTTAAAATGTGGTCTGATTTCTTTGCATGGATTGGATGGCACGGTTTCCAGGTCAAATAAACCTTAATCTACACTGCCTTTCCAGATTCCTCAATGGTGTGTGGACATGGTGCGGTCTCTTCCTGGGCCAAAAAGAGCAGTGGCCTGCACTCAGCCCAGAAGGGTAGCAGCCATGAGCGTTGCCCAAAGGGTGGCTGATGAGATGGATGTCATGCTGGGCCAAGAGGTGGGGTACTCCATCCGGTTTGAAGACTGCAGCTCGGCTAAAACCGTGCTCAAGTAAGATAACATTTCGCTCTGCCCGATAAAGCGATTGTATTTAATGATAAAGTCTTTAATGCGCAGCTGCTCTGTAAATGTCTGTATCGCCTCTGTTCACTTAGATACATGACAGATGGAATGTTACTGCGAGAAGCCATGAACGATCCCCTACTAGAGCGATACGGTGTCATCATCCTGGACGAGGCCCACGAACGCACGTTAGCTACTGACATCCTCATGGGAGTCCTGAAGGAGGTGGTCCGACAGAGGTCTGACCTGAAGGTAAACGTAATGCAGCTGCAGCAACACATTTGCAGCTGATGTTTCTGAATTTTCCCATATTTGGATCGGTGTCAAAGCTGAATGTTTCATCTGGATGATCATGTTGACATACTTAAGATAGTAACTTGACAGGAGTGAGGTTACTGTAGTATTTGTTGTCCCAGTTAAGGTCTGGCATCACAACACTTAGATTACATGATTCTCAGTGCATGTCGAAACCACTTGGGTAACCTTACTAGAGCCTTCATTACCCAGTGTTTGGTTTAGGTGTAGATTACATATCTGCTTAGTGACTTGTGGTGGAACTTGATTCGTGAGACTCCAGCATCTTCAACAGGTAGTAAAACAAGGGCTATTACAGTAAAAGGCTAGAAATAAAAGCTTCCACAGACTGAGAGTTTCTTTTCTTGCTCTGAGATGGCCACATATGCTCATTTTATTGTTTAGGTGCCTTGCTTTTGTCACTTTTTTTCTGAAAGTATGAGAACAGGATGAAAAACGCGAACATAGTTTGTCAGCTTTATCGCATTCTGACTCTGACACCACCGACTGCATGATGAGAGAATCACAGCACACTTATGCAAAGCCAAATGAAGCTCTGAAAAGTTTAGTTTGAGTTTTTGCTCTGGTGTTACGGTATAATAAAGGCTTGCTTAAGAATCAATATCAGTTTCCGTGTGTGTTACATTGAAAATATTTTCTCATCATTCATTATTTTCCCATAGTGAGCTGAAGCCCTGAAGTGCTCTTAAACATATAGTATTTCTAAAAAGTGCAATTCTACAGCCAGTGTTGTATTGTGTCACTGTGATATTTTAGATTCAATTCTACAAACAAATCCAGTGTTTGACCCATGGGAAAATAAATGAGGTTTTGCCGAATGTGACTGAAGGACAAGTGGGCTGAGCACCTTTACAGTCCACAAATTTCATAAAAGTTTGAAGTACAACTCGATGTCATGAAATGTGAGGCTAATGAAGATTTTCAAATAGAAACTGGCAAGTTTAGCTGTTTTTCACCAGCTTTTTTACATATTTATCGATTATATATGTATTAGCATTAGCATTGATGTGTTTTATCTCATCGAGTTGCATAATTTAGTTCATTGAATTTTTGTGACGTACATTTTTCACATAGTGTGTCTTGTGTAGTTGACGGTTCCCAATAAGTTTAGAAAATCCAGTGTGTCCACATGTCTGCCTCGTGTTACTGTTTTTTTATATCACTCACTGATGATCCCTGCCATATCTCCGTACATACAACAGTAACAATAGCCTAATCTTTGGCTACAATTTAGTACAAGAGACTGATATTGCAATGTAAATTTAGTGGAAAATCAGCAACCAGTGTTAGCCGGCTGTCGTTTTGTGTAGGCAGCAAACTCCTGGCTATATTCTCTCAGTGCATCTAGGGCGTAGGTGCGGTTTATTTGACTAACTGACTACAGCTCAAAGGGTTAATATGCAATTTTTCTCCTCAGAGACATCGAGAAATCTCAGGAAAGTTTTGTGCAAAAACGCCACATCGATGCATAAATTGCTTTAAAATGCAATAAAAAAAATTTCCACAGCTCTACTTAAGTATAACTTTCCCATGCATAAATTCACCAACAGTCAGTCTTCACACCCCTCCTCTGTCACTCCTCCCTTTTGTCACAGTTTTTTGACAGTGTCCCCCGTGTCTGACAGCTGACTTTCCATGGAGGAAAAACAAATGAGCGTCTACTGTATACAGCAACACTAGTGAACACTGCTCCCCGAGTGTGCTCCGTTTTAAGCCAGTGAACCAGGGGCAGAGCAGCAACATGTCTGTGTGGATGCAGGCAGAGCTTTATAGGCAGAGCGTGCCAGACATAATTCTCATAAAGCAGATGGATAATGACTAGTTGTTTGTCAGTGTGGGAAGCAAAGGTTAGATTGTTGTTCGTAGACTGTTAAATGAGGTCTGTGTTATTGGGAATGATCATCCACCCACACCCCTCTATCTCCTTCATCCATATCCTCTACCAAATTTGAAAGTTTAATTTGCCTTGATTAAGAGCAATTATGATGTCTCGCAGAGCGTAAAGTGAAATGCCGAGACGCTGGCCCCTGAAAATATTTGAGATTGAAAATGGGAGACGCATTTCCCATCAGAATCCTAATGCGCTCTATCTAATGGCTCTGGAGAGAACATTGTGTACCCAACATCAGGAACAAGGACTGTCACAGCTCTGTGTAGGTCAGTGACTCAGAATTTAATGCCAAGTTCCACACTATAGACACCAACCTGGGTTTGTGCCAGTGCCCTCGTCCTGTATTCTAATCCATTACCCTAAAGCTTTTTGTACTCTGTTTTTTTCTTCTGTTTGCATTGGCACCCTTATCCACTCAGTCTGTGTTCTTATGTCCAATCATCAACCCATATAACACATTGTATATTTGTATATTAGTCATTTAAGTCTTCTCTCCTTTTTTTTAATGTTCTCTCACTTACCTCTGTGCCTGTCTATGTTTAGGTCATTGTCATGAGTGCCACACTTGATGCTGGGAAGTTCCAGGTGTACTTTGACCACTGCCCCCTTCTAACCATCCCTGGGCGCACCCACCCGGTGGAGATTTTCTATACGCCGGAACCAGAGCGGGACTACCTGGAGGCAGCCATCCGTACTGTGATCCAGATCCACATGTGCGAGGAGGATGAAGGGGATGCTCTGCTTTTCCTCACCGGTCAGGAGGTACACCTCAGTAGATTTTCCAGGCAGTTTTCCAGGAATTATGTGGGAAGTTTACAGGAGAAAGTGTGGAGATTTTTACTAGTGGCATTTTCAGTCAGTGCAGATCGAGTTACACTGTTTGTACACTTGTAAGTACAATTTGTGAAGTCATTTCATTTGCCTTTGGACAGATGTTGGGCTGGATATTGTGCTAAAATCTGTAATGTCAGTGCCATTACTGCTTCGATATTGCATTCTAAATGACACTTTTTCAGCACCAGTTTTCAGTATATTACACGTTAACATTTTTATTATTTTTAGCTCATTAGCTTTCTTATACATTTACAGCATTTTAGTAACTAGGGGAGTAATGGTGCACTTGTTTGTACCAAATCATTTTGGTTCGGGGAACTTGATACAATACAGAGGTTCACTGAATGAATACTTGTAGCCCATGTGAAGAATGCAAACACTGGGGAAGCAGGGTGGCTGCATGCAGAACCCATGTGCAGGGTTTCCTCTCCATACATTCAGCCGTGGCAAATTCTCAGCACTGCTGCAAAAAAACCAAAATATGACAACAGAGAGAAAAAAAAGAGGCACAGAAGCCAGGTTAGACGTTCGAAAGCATGTTGTTTCACTTTTGGTTTTTGGTATGTTGCAGCTTTGTGGCACAAAGGAGTCCACGGGTTCCTTTATAGCAAAAAGGTTTTTAGTTTTTAACTTAAGCTGGCAAAGTCAAGTGACCCTGCTCCTCTCCTCCATCACTGTGCCTCTGCTGCGGTGTTACTGTGAAGTTACATTTATTGCTCCTCAGGGAATACTGTGAGGTGTTCCAAAACACTCAGTAAATTACAGTGTTTGCCATAAACGAACATTCAAAAATATAAAAATACATGACATGCAAGGTGCCTGTTTTGTTGAAAAGTTCTGTCCCCCACAGGTACTTACGGAGCCCCCCCCCCTTCACTGGTCTCCCTCACTGTCCCAAAAATGTATCAAAGCGAAAAATGTACCGAACCGAAAAATTTCTGTATCATTACACCCCTATTAGTAGTATAAGATTTATCTAAAACCCACTCACCATGATGTCTATTTCATCTCTTAGGTTCATATTTCAGCACCTGGGAATTTTATCACTCCGAACAGTTGTACAGCATGTAGAGTAAACCTTCTTAAAACCACTTTAAGCATGATATCGAGAGATGCACAGATAAGTCAGCCAAATATGGGTGTTGGCCAGTTTGGTTCCATTGACTGACATCATCAAAATGCCGCTTCACCAGTAGCAGTGGCAATTAGGGCTGTGACCAAATATTTTAAATTCAATTATATAATCAAATTGTGAGCACAAACAGACATTCAATTTAAAAAATTAATACTGTATCATACTGCTGTGGTTGGTGGTTTTGCAAGATCTCATGTTGGCCTGTGTCATAGACAAAGGGGTCACATGCTATTTTGCAGGGTTTAAATTGAAGTGTAGGTCAAGCTGAAGTGAGCGAATGACTCAGAGAATGATCTTCATCCTGAGCGACCTAAAAAGCCTTGTTTTTAAAACTTAGCAGATTTTGGTTAGCAGACGGCAAGACTGTGGAACCACAGCTTTAAATTGTGCATGAATGACGCTCGGACAAAGTACTGTTTCTGGTGGACTTAAAACTGGCCACCCTAAA
Organism: Ostorhinchus cyanosoma; assembly: GCA_029814465.1. NCBI lineage: Eukaryota > Metazoa > Chordata > Actinopteri > Kurtiformes > Apogonidae > Ostorhinchus > Ostorhinchus cyanosoma. The sequence goes on from JAPTYQ010000011.1 coordinate 13,181,508, forward strand.
GTAAAGGTGAAGTTTAAGCATATTATATAATTCTATTCGAGGCATTATATTCTAGGAATATATACCAGTATATGTCAGTAATTTACTGTAGCTAATACACTCTCTTATACACCCATTGCTATAAACAAATGGGATAATCGCAGCACATTTGGTTGGAATGTTTGTTCTATTCTGATTTTATATATCTCATTTAAGACATGTTTAAATTAGCATATTAATACCACTATTTGTAACTGTTGAATTGGTTTGCTGTCTAATTTATTTATTTATTTTAAAGAAAAAATGATTAAATGTGATTTTTGACAGCTCTGGTGGCAGTGATATGTTAAATGAATCATGAATTTGTATGACAGAAAGGGGAAAGGATAAAAACTAAATAAACAGAAAATATCACTGGCATCATCTAGTAGTTTACTCTCTTTGGTGTTGGAATTGGTATCAAACAACATTTTTTTTGCAATTTTTTCTGGTTAAATTGGTGATAAAAACACATCAAGTTTGGTATCTGTACATATGCATGATCTGTATAGTTAAGGCATGAATATGAATCCATCTACTTAGGAAACTTTTCTGATTATATTGTTTTTTTCACTGTTACATTTTGACACACATGCAGAGAAAATCATTAATCCTCAGGTTCATGGATGTTAATGCATGTGACTGTGCTTGTTAAGGAACCACCAGGATTTGCACAGTGAGGTGGGGAAGAAAAAAAAAAAAAAAACAGTGGAGCGACCCAGATTCTGCCCTGCCCACGAATCTCTGAAATTAAGTCATTTATTATTTTTTTCCCTCCCTGCAAATGTTGTCCAGTGATGTGTAATGGAGGGCAGGGTTCATGCCCAAAATGATGAATTTGGTCACAGCTGGGTGGACACACACACACACACACACACACACACACACACACACATACACACGCAGACACAGAAAAAGCACTAACAAATGTTTCAATCTCCTGATCGTTTGACAGCAGAGGCCTGTAGCAGCCACCAGAGCCTATGCTGGTATGATTATTCTCTCACCATGCTGACAAAATGCTGTTGGAGACCATGTGAACAGTTAAAATGATGAATTCAACTAGTGTCAATATAGCACAAATTGCTCTATGGGCTTTGAACAACATGTTGGACTCCGTTGCACACGGTTCTTTCCCATTCTCTTTGAACGTGATGCCAATTTCTCATCTACACAGACGATCTTTGGAAAAATCTCATGTCTCTGTTTGTATGGCCTCCCCAGTCACACGTTGTAAGGGCTTGTTTATCAGTAATTATTTGTCACTCAACACCAGCTTGACTGTTGCAGTATACCTACGTCAGTTCTCATTTGCCAAAGCAGGATCAATATGCAGCTTGTTACGAAGGGAATGAAGTCATGGAGGGCATGGTGTTTGAAGTGGTCTCCTTCGAGGACCGGTAATTGATTTTAGATTTAGTCGTATCCGAGCTGTTCGGACAGCCAGAGACACGAACAGCACTCCTTCGTTGAATGTGCTGGAAAAGTACGGGATATTTGCAAGCGAAGTGTTAAATATTTTTTGCACTTAGATGTAATTTGTTGATTTATATTCACCCCCCACGCTGTGTCAAACTAAGACATTACTGAGAGCACTCCCACAGTGAGTTCATTATCACCCCATCCTAATTGGGTTAAAGAAGTTAATGTGTAGTAGGTCTAGCAGAGATGGGTGTTCAAAGGGTGTTGCAGCACGCCCCTCGAGCGCTTCTTAACCTCTTCAATCTCACAGCAACTTTGATGTAGACTAATGATTGGGAGGCAGATCCATGGCAAAGCTATAGACTCTTTTTATCTGACTATTTAATTTAGAACAGATGAGACCAAAAATAAATACACAGGATTCTTTTCCGCTTGCTAAGAGTTTTCTGAGATATTTTGCTTCCACAGACAAATAGAACTGAAGCACCAAACCCAAACAAGAAAGTCGAAACTTATCACAGCTGTTGAGCAAAGATAAGTCCTAATGTTTAAGCTTCCCCCTCAGCAGCTAACATCAAAACATGGGGATTGGCGGGGGGTTGTTTGCTAGTCAAGAGGAGTGCCTAAATGTGTCGGTTATTAGCTTGGCTGTAGATCGTTGCTTCTGGGGTCGCAAGAAGAGCTGGTGGACAGGTTCCCAACACTGTCCAACTGCCCCTTTGTGCATGTACACACACACGTACACACATACACTCTCTGTCCCCAAGGAACAGGCAGCCAGCTTGCTTCCAGCGCTTTGGCAAAGCGGCCCATTTTTTTCCCTCCGTGGCAGCTGCTGCATCCAGAGGCTTGATAGGCTATTAATACCCGGGCTAATTTTACCAATCCATTCAGATTTACCGTTTTCCACTTGTCAGTGTGTTGATTAAGAGGCACATGGCCATCAGCACGAGGTGACTTAATGTGATGAACAAGGGGAGAAACAGGGCTAATAATGCACTCGCTGTCCAGAAGGAGCAGGGAACACCACCATGGTACTTTTTCATGTCAAGGCACCGTTAGAGGCTTCATACAGTGGTACACATTAAGTCAGTTTTAGTTATGCTTTAACTACCTTAAGCACAGTGTGATCTCAGAGGAAGCTAGAATTTTTTTTCTGCAACTTTACACGTTTCGTAGTTTATTGCTGAGTAGATAAAAACAAAAAAAGAGCTCTGGTGTCTGACAGTTTCTGACAGTTTAACAGGGTTGGGAATCAGTCTGCTTGCTTTTTAGTTTCTTGTCACACTCCTCTTGAAGTAGGTGCTGCATTGCTCCCAAGGGCCTGCAGGTGGTGCAACAGTATAGGCTGTAATGTGACATATTATGTAGTAACTGCTTCTTCTTGAGGAGCTAATGATTGTTATTAGAAAAACAAAGAAAATGGTTCTTAACAGTGGGAGTTGAAGAGCAGAAGTTGGAAGTTTTTTGCTGAGGCTACAGCAGATATTTAAAGGCGTCACTTAAGAATCTGATTAAAAATGCGTATGCTTATTCAGAATTGATTTTTTTAAAAAAAATAGATTTTGCTATGTTAATAATTGAGCTTATGGAATATATAGGAATATTTGGTATAATTAATATTACATTTCCACAGGCCTTTTGAGAACAGGGCCTAGCATTGTGCTTAGTATTGTGCTTTCTTATTCCTGGCGCTTCTCAGGTCCTCTGTCTGTCTGCCAGCCCACCGGCTCTAGAACGTTCAGCTTCACTAAACTGATCTGCCATGATTTGCCGCTGGTTATGCATCAGTGCTGCAGTCTCATCTCACATTCCCCTCTACAATACTGCACTGTGGAATAATGAACCCTGTTTGAGTCTGTCTGCCTCCCTGTGTGTGTGTGTATGTGTGTGTGCCTCCCGAGCGTGCATGTCCATGTTTTCCATGATTGCTGCATTTGACAACAGAGCCACAGGGAGCTCAGCAAAGCATACTGCAGTCCAGGTTTAATTTCCTCCGTCAGATGGAGCGATAGTTAGAACAAATGTACTGTAGCAGGGAACCACGGTTTCCCCCGGCCGCTCCACTCGCCTTCCCTATCATCCACCATTCACTGCTATTGTTTACCAGGTGTCGTTCACAACCTGTTTGATTTTGCTCTTAGAAAATGCAGCTGGTATCCAGATTGATTATCCTGCATCCGTCTTCTAGGAAATCGACGAAGCCTGCAAGAGAATCAAGAGGGAAGTGGACGACCTGGGTCCTGATGTCGGTGACATCAAAATCATCCCGCTGTACTCGACGCTGCCCCCACAACAGCAGCAGCGGATCTTCGAGCCACCCCCACCTAATAAACCGAATGGTGCCATCGGAAGGAAGGTAAACCTGCCTTTGTGGCTATAAAAACACCGTGAGGCGGAGGTTAAAGTGGGCTATGTGAAAGAAAAATTGAGTGGGGTTGCTGTAAAAAGAGCAGATGGGGAATAAGGTGGGAAAACAAGGAGAATTGGAAGGCGGGGACTGGGAAACTTTTTTTCCCCCCTCTTCCTCAGCTTTAGCGCAGAACTGACTCACACAACATATGCTGCTTTTGTCAGCATGCGATTCTCTGCTCTAAATTATAACTGGGGTATTACTCACGCCCTCTGAGCCTGAGAAAGTACTGCATTCTCAGTCATTTTTATCTTTCCTCTACATTTGCACAGGCCCTGCTGCTCTGCGAGGAGGCCTAAGACCTCTGCATTTAAACCACGTGATAATGAACGGTGCGCATTTATTTGAGCAAAAACAAGACCTGTCTTGCTCTACATAGCGCTGTCGTCTTGAATCACTTGATCTCTGAGGAGCGGATGATCCTCTTATTGAAACAGACACTAGACAATTCCTCTCTTGTGTGTGACAGTTTCTATTCAGATGGGCTCATCACCAGGGTAGCAGCACCACCTGCGCTGCCACACATTTGGCCAGGGATCTGACAGAATATCAGAATATCATCACTGCCAGTGAATGAGCAAACATTCAACCTCGGCATCTGATAGGAGATGGTGTTGATAAATGACTCATTGGTACAGCCCCTGTAATTGAGGCGGATCAGGCTGACATATGAGTAGCAAAAATATTTACTATCTGTCTGCATTAAACACATGACAGTGCTTTAAAACAATTAAGGTCACTATACAGTCAGCTTTTCTTCCTTAAACAGCTGTTGTATGCACAATATGGCTTGAAAGGAATCAAGATATTCTAGTTTTTTGCTGAGGGTTTCTTCACATTTTGTCAGTGAGTTTCATCTCTTCAGGCTTTCTGTGGAAGATGTGTGCGTATGTGTCCTGTGTAGGATTAACAGGCTCAGCATTCTTCGTAGTTTGATTACCCAGAGCTGGATAAGATCTTTTTCAAAAGTTCAAATATCATTTCCACTGTTTGCCTCTGTTGATCCGAGGATATAAACATATGAAACTCAGCCACAGTTGCATCAAAGCAGCCTTGAATATTACTTGGCCCTTGCACTTAGTACCTGTATATTTTTCCATTCCTCACTAACCTCTACCTTTTTCCTATGACTTCAGTTAGTACAAGAAATAAATACATGCAGTGCTCCAGCTCTGTATCTCATTAATGATTAGATCAGTTAGTCATGTTTTATAAAACCTGTGTCGGCAGAACATGACTCCACTAGGGGTTGATATTAGGCTTCTTGACTAGAGTTACTGACTTTGAGGAAAATTTGTTGCACAAAAAAAAAAAAAAAAAAAGAGATCACTCCATTTGATTTATTGACAAGTTAATTTCTGGTAGTGTGAAGTGTTTTTGCTCCAACTTCTAGAAATAACATTCATATACCAACTAAACTGTAACCTTAACAAGGTTTTAAAGCTTAAAATCAAACATAACAAAAATAGGCAAGGCAAGTTTATTTGTATAGCACTATTCATACACAGGGTAACCCAAAGTGCTTTACAAAAGCATAAAAAAAATAACAGAAGAAAAAAGAGACATTAAAAATCACAAATAGGGTAAAAGACATTAAAATCATCAGAGATAAAATATGTGATTTTAAAATGCATTCAGAGTGAAATAAATACATAAGTTATTTTGAAACCATACGTTAGAATTAAATAAAAAAATAATGTCCTCATCGCAATCATGTTAGTAAATGTAAGATTTTCTCAGTGTATACTATTTTCGTCCCAGCAATTTGAATTGAACTTTCCATTGCTTGCAAAAGTAACATTACTAAAATTTTTTTGCATTTCAGCACTTCCAGGTTAAGGGCTTAGTTTACAAAAAAATCTGCAAAACATCTCACAGTGTATTTACTAATATTCAAAGCCTTGGATATTCTGTATTTGCCATCCTCTCCAACCACTTTCGGTCTATGTAGGAATGTAAAAAAAAAAAAAAAAAAAGACAAATTTGGCTTGGTTGCAGTGAACTCCTGGCATAGATTATGTTGGTAGAAAACACAATGTGGGCAGCCGTACATTTTTAAGATAATATGGGATTTGTAATTTAGTTTTTTAGGGGTGTAAATTCTGTGAGTGGGTTGTGTGCCCACAACGTGACCTCTGAACCTCAAACCTAGTCACCAGTTTAAGCTTTTGAATGTCGCAGCTGCTGACCTTTTTTCCTCAAGATTAATTTGTCAGCCGCTTGTCTAATTGGGAAAGGTGGCATCTAAAGTTGCTGTGCTTGAAGTAAATGTGCCTCTCTTCCATGAGTGACTGAGCGACTCATCAAATGAAAAATGCAGGGATGTCATCCAAGTCAGCCCAAGAGGAAGTAGTGAAAAAGAATGAAGGTTCGCCATGTCTGCTGCTGCGCATGCTAACGACTACATTAAGCACTCCTCAATTAACATAAAGTACTAGCTCGTCATTGCTCTATTTCTCCAGGAAAGCCACTGATCATCCATTTTTGAACCGTTTAATCATTTAGAAGCAAGGCAGCAATTGACTAATTACAAACAAAGACTATAATCTCACTTTGCTTTCCAGCGTCTTGAAGATTGTCTCAAACAAATGTGCCGTGATGAGTGTTTGGTTTGTTTTTAGCATTGTCACGTTTAGAATCCTCCCTCAAATGTCACTCGTGATTCCACCACACATCCATTTCAATGAGCTTTGAATGTGGGTGCGTCCACGTTGCTTGAGGCACGTTCTCCAATTCCCCAGTCAAGGGAAGGCTTTATTTGTCAACCAAGCGGCGTTTCCCAGCAGGGAACGTGAAAGATGGTCCATGTTAGCCATAGTACTTGCTCTCCTGCAGGTAATAACCCAGAAATAACATGCAGAGATGATGCTCTAATGATATTAGTGATGAAGAAGCCAGGATTATCCAGTGCAGCAACAGACTGGAAGGAGCCAGGCTGTGTTCAGTGTAATGGCCCTAGCCTGGATAATCCTTCAGAATCAATGCAGTCAATGAGGCCACCCATATGATGGTGAAATGTGAGAAGGTGTCATGCGTGGCATCTGCTGGAGCACTGACTGCATCCTAACAGTGCAAGCAGCCTCATCTACACCATATTTTTCTGTCTTTACCGCATTCCTTTCATTCCTTGCTGCGATGTTGACCATTGGTGTATTGTGTCTGTCATAAGACACTATCTGGTTTCCCAGAGCCTGGACTGTGTAGAACATTGTCAGGCTTTGTAAGAGGCTTCTGTAAACCTGTGTCTCTACTTAGTCTTAAGACTGGAGACTAGAACTGAACCTAGTGCTGTGTGAGATGTACTGGATGAACTGTTAGACTGCTTTTAATGTCTCATAAGGTATGCATGTATTCATATACCCCATATAGTTGAATCAACTGCTGCAACACTCCAGTAAGCACCCGATTATGTAATATTGTTTGCAGCTCTGTACATTATGTTGCATGTTGAGAAGAGACCCCTATTAACTGTGCATGCCTTTCCTATTAACTTTAAAACAGAACATTTAATTACCCACAATCTACTCATTTTAACAGGACAAAACAACAAGGAACACAGCCATTTGTGGCACACATACAATTTGTAACACTAATAATTGTACTTTAACAACTACTGGGTTCTGCTCATTAGCTAGCCAGGTATAGCATAAGTCTGTAGACAGTTGTGTGTCTATATATTTAAATTTCTGTTTTTATCTCACTGGAGTTCACAGAAAAACTATCCTGTCAGTACAAGTATTGCAGTGTATACAGTATGATTTCATATATTGCAAGCAAGCCCACAATTTAAAAAAAAAAAAGTCTTTATTATATAGCTTCCATGATGAATAGCTTTTTTTAATGTTTTATTTACATGGTAGCAAAAGCCAGGCACCACGCAAGAAACAAACAAGCTTTTCAATATTCAAAAAAATACTATGATTTTGGTCATAACATCTAGCACTAGACTGAACATTATTAAAACAGCAGTAGTTAGTATGGCAAAATTTAATCCGCAATCACAAGAGCTTTAAATCATTGATTAAGGAAAAATGTGTCACGGCATATCATTATAAATTAAGTGTGGCGGTACTATAAAGATAACAAATCAAGCCCTCAGATCTAAGAGAATGTTTGTTTCTGGGTTTTAAGGGTTGGGCTTTTGTAATGACCTTGATGATGGCCACGCGCTGAAATACTGTAGTTGCAACATTAATAATGCTGTTGTATTTGCTACAAGTCCTGCTGTTTTTCTCTTCCCTGTGCATCTTTGAAGTAGGTCCTACCGTGTTTGGTCGGTGCCCCAGCAAAAAAAAAAAACACATGAAAATTGAATGAAAAAACCCCCACCATTTTCACTTCTATTTTGACTTGTACTCCAATCACAGTATCCACCAAAATAGTCCAGTGTTATCTTTCTGCATATTTCTCAGCCCATGCACATTCCACATATGCCCTTACAAGGTAAAAAGCCTTTCAGGAGCTTGAAGTAAGTGGCTATGAGATGGTAAAATTAAGTGGCACTGATTATGTCTCAAGTATATGCCACCATCAGATACCTATTTATATGCTGTAGACAATTCCAGGGCAATGCCAGAGCTGACGGCTCAAAACAACCTCCACCCTATGTAACCCCTGTGTGCACTTCGGCCCTTAATTTAAAGTAATTTATAGATGTGGTCCCTGGGCAGCTTTAATGAAAGTCACAAAAGACGAATAACATACATTAAAATAGCAAAAGTACATTTAACTCAACATACATAACAAACTGTACAGCGCAGCAACATAGAACAGTGCAGATAATCTGAACAGGGTATCGTGAATGGATTCCTGTTCTTCTCTGTTTTACCCTGTGCTACTTGGAGTACCACAGGTGTTCTTGTTGGTATTTCATGTCTTTTGAAATAATCAACAGCACTATTAGTGATTGGCTCAAGGAACCTCAACGTCCTGCAGCTCCAGAATGTATTTTAGAGACATGTCCCCAGGGCTTTTGAAGTATAGTAAACAAAAGCAGAGCCTGTGACATGAGCCATACACTGCTGAAGCTCTAGTAAGTGTGTCCTTAAGTCAAGTGCTCTTGACATAACCACAATTGACTGGCTGTTTTTTGGACCGCATGCGTATAACATTCAGTTGTTTATCCAAATCAAGAGACTCAGGTTTGTCTGGAAGGGTCATGTTCTAGATCTAGACTGTGGCTCGTTTAAGAAATACATGAAAACAATCGTACTGTTTACCAGACGCTCTTGTCCAATCACCTCTTTATTCTGCATGAACACTAAAGGGAATGTGCCTTTCGATGGGTGAATTCCTCGAGGTCAAGGGCTAGACGAGGGAGGAAACAACCCTCCCTTGCATTAATAACTAAACAGGCATTCTCAGACGGGAGAGAAATCCTCGCTTAAAAGGTGGGATTTAAAAGTCTCTGAGGCTCCCAGCTTGAAGCCAGCTAAAGAGGCACAGCTACAAAGGAAGTGTGTCAAGTGTGCAAAATTGGATCTGTGGACCTGTAGCAGCAAAGACTACAGAGAAGCGCCAGGTCTTGTATTTGACGTTTTATCATGAGAGCGGCCAAAAAAGTCGACGCTTCCGCCAAATGACGGATTGGGTCAGCATGCAGTGTGTCCCTGCTTTGGCGCTGCGCAAGTGAGCAATCAAAAGACGTTGAAAGTGCAGAGAGTCATTTTCCGAACACCCACTTGCATATAGAGCTATGACACTCAGCTGACTCTGACCCGGGCTGCTTCAGTCTGCAAGAGTTATGGTGAAGATGAAGAGCTTCTGAGGTGGCTCGGTCTCCACAGCTGTATAAGTGGCCTGGCAGGGGTCAAGGTTCATGTGAGAGCAGCTGCAAAACTGTGTATATACTGACAATAGCAACATTTTTTTTCCTTGGAATCTGCGGTCTATTCAAATATCTTCATCTAAATTTCTCTGAATTCTGGAAGCTTGGGCTTTGTGCGATGGCTTTTTGTTATTATCTGACTAGGAACACTTACATTTTTGCAACCTTTTGGACCAATATTATTCCAATAATGAAAATTTTTAGATGACGTACACCTAGCCCACATTTTCCAGTTTCCTGGTCCTGATTTTGGAGGCCTAGTTTGTTATGTAAGGGATTTCTAATGATTTAAAAACGTATTTACACTTGAATAACTGAAGCATCTCCATCATTATGAGATCTATTTTTGAATTGAAATAGAGAAAGACCTGACTCAGGGTAATACAGCACATTTTCTTTGTTCCCACATTCATGGTTCTCAGAATGCAAGCGGATCTTCTTACATTCACCTTAAAGATGTTTTTGGCTGCCTGTAAAATAAGGTAATAATATTTTTCTTCATTGTAACATTTTCTTTATATTTAGAGTAAACATAGAGCATAACTTATGCTAGATGGTACCTCATATCAGTCCGTAACACCTCATGTTTTATTAGTAGCATTTCAGGTTTTCTTTGACACAAACACAACTTCATTGAGATAACACTGTGAAGCACATGGGAAGATCCAATCAGTGACAGTGAGCCATGAACAGTTGGCATGTCCACAGACCGCAGTGTTCCACATTTCAGAACACATGCTATGTTCATGTGGGAAAATTACTGCAGCCATCATTTTTGGGGGGTGGGAGATGCTTTGATGAAAGCACTAAGCATTGTGGAGCTCTCAGTGTGTTATAAAGCAAGCCACCTTAGAGGACCCATTACATCAACTATTTTCTATGATTTTGACAAACTCTGGGAAGAGCTTTCCAAGAGGGGGAAGCTGACATCTCAACAAAGCCCGTTACATGCTGAGGATGTGTGCGCCGTGCAGCTCAGAGCCATCTTTTTGAGCCTCCTTCAGTCGACTGGCTCCCATCAGACAGAGTTTTTTGAGTGCAAAGCTGATATCTGCACCTGCTTGTCTCTCTTGTATTGATGCTTAAGAATGACTATTATGATTTACAAACTGTTCCAGTAGGAAACCTTTTGTCTGTTTGGATCAAAGTACTACACTTTTTGAGTACACAAGACAGTTTGAAATACTCGAGTCTATCTGAAAGTAGGTTTACACCACAGCTCAGCAACAATAAACAATGCAGCTCCATTCTGTATCAACATAGAATTCCAAGTAAAAGCAGGACTTTTAATAAACTGTGGTTTTGTTAGTCGTTTTTTTGTTTCCTATCTTCTATGAATCAATAATCTCATTACACTAAACTAAACCTGGCCGTTTCTTCAAAATAAAAGTAAGCGCATGTGTCCACCCCCAAAACTGAGAATAAAGAAAATTTCACAAACAGTAATAACGGTAGCAGTGGAGGAATCGATACTGTCTTAAAGCTCAAACTTCTGAATACCTTATGATCATATAGAAAATATTGAGCAAAATGTTGAGCACTCTTAGATCTCATCATTTCCTCCACACTCCCCAGGTGAAGGAATTTTTTTTAACCTAGTTGGTCTCATTTCTGCAGGTCGTCGTGTCGACAAACATTGCCGAGACATCCCTGACCATTGACGGTGTGGTGTTTGTAATTGATCCCGGATTTGCCAAGCAAAAGGTTAGCTTCCTCTTCCCTGCCACACTCCCATCTTCTCCCTACCAGTCGTTATCTGCCGCGATCATCTGTTCGCGCTGCCTGAGAATCCGCAGATAAACACAGCAGTGCACACCTGACAGCGGCAAAGATGGAAAAGCCAGTTATTTATTCCTCTGACATTTCACCAGCCTAGAGCCAAGTCATGCACATGGTGCAGTACAAGATTATAAATGCTCTATGGTGTTTTTTGTATGTATTAGTGTACCTTTTTGTCATGTGCTGTGAGTATCTAGTTTATTGTGTGCAATAGTTTGTGTGAATGTCTGATTATTTAGTGTTTGCCCTCTTAAAACCTAATTTTTTTTTTACATCCTACCTCCTGTCAGGTGTATAACCCACGTATCCGAGTTGAGTCTCTCTTGGTAACGGCCATCAGCAAAGCCTCAGCCCAGCAGAGGGCAGGTCGTGCTGGACGGACACGCCCAGGGAAGTGTTTCCGCCTTTACACTGAAAAAGCCTACAAGACTGAGATGCAGGTAAATGACAGAGCAGATAGAAAATTATTGAAATTCTATGCTTTGTTTGCATCAATAAAGCTAAAGTCAGTCAATGCAAAAAAATTCACATGCAAAATATAGTGCAGCTCAAATAAAAAGTCGTCTTGCTTTGGTAAATTTAAGTTTATGTAGATGTGTCCATCAACTCTAGTCACTATGGAGACCTATGTTTGCAAGCTGAGTAAGTATAAAAGAGATACTGAAGTTGGGTAGCTAATCTCCTCCTGAACACAGAAAAACCTCTGAATTTCACAGCTAAATCAATGGAGCAATATGGCCACAGAATAGATGATGAAGAAATACAATAGCATAGTAAGTAGCTGGCAGAATGAGAGTGAGTCCAAAGTCCCTGTTCAGCTCCAGAACAGTTTCCTCACTGAAACACTATCTTGACAAAATTTATCAACATTGTAAATCTCTGTTGTCAATCTGTCGCTTAAGTCTCTAAATCCATCTCAAGAATGCAGCCAAATCCCAAATCAAAACTTAAGTCAGGATTTTAATCCGGAGTTAGAAGTTTTCAGGCAACAGTTAAACAGCTAAATTTATTTTTGTGTGGACTAAAAGCTAAATTGAGGTTGAAAGAGAGGTTAAAAGGTTTAGTGTTTACATTTAGTCTTATTTTTGTGCTAGGGGCCAGGAGTTTCTCAACAATACCTAACATTCTTTCTATGTTTACAACAGTCCTGGTTCCCTGCATTCATTATCACACTGAGGTTGGATTTTACTCAAAAAAACCTTATGTACCACACAGTTCTTCAATGGGTCTTGTGCTTCTGTACTGGGGCAACAGTGCAACACTAACCGCTGTAGAAATTGAGTTAACCAGCGTCAACAAACAACCGGCTCCCACAGACGCCAACACAAACGTAATTCTAGGAAGGACCGTGATTCAATTGTATTTAAAAATGAGTCCTAGTCGGTGCATCCCGGCCTGTGAGGTCTAATCAGGTGATTGGATTCTACCAGAGCAGCCTGAAGTGGGGAAAGCTCTCATTATGCAACATTTGCTCTTAGTACTACATTATTCTCATTTGAGCTCAATTGTCATTTCAAGAGCCCGGTTCCAAACCACAGTGCTTCCACTCTTCCTTACGACCTGCTCTAAACGACACAGCCAACCTTGTGACAAATGAACCTGTGGAGGCCCAGTTCTTCACGTTAACAGGCTAATTTTTTCCCATCATGCTGAGTGGCAAAGGGAATTTTTTAAACAAGTTAAATAGCCCTTCAAATGCCCTAGACTCCTGGTCTCTGTTCAAGTTGACACATGAGCGATGCATGAGGAGATAATAACCGCCCTGACTAATTCATTTTGAATTGTTCCTTGGCTTTCACTCTGTTCCGCTTAACTTGCACAGGACAACACGTACCCCGAGATCCTGAGGTCTAACCTGGGCTCTGTGGTGCTACAGCTGAAGAAACTGGGTATCGACGACCTGGTACACTTTGACTTCATGGACCCACCAGGTTAGTATTAAAACAAAAAAAACCCATACATTTTACAGTGTGAACAGAGTGACCTTAGTGTTATTTGGTTCTGAAATACAGCTCATGAGGAAGCATAAATAATTCATCCTGTTTTTTAATATTAACTAAAAGATTTTGATCAGTTACAAACTGCTTCGAGATTCTACACACATTTAGTTGAACTGGTGTTGTTTGATGTGTGATATCAAATCTGGGTTGGCTGTGTCACTTGGGAGCTGTGGAAAATGACAAAGCAAAGAGAAAATGATGTTGGCAGATATCAAATATTGTATGCTGAATGTTTGGAGATTTGAGGATAAGTGCTCTGGCAGACATGGGCGACACAGTACTTTGCTGTTTTGTCTAATTTGCGTTGAGATTATTGCTGTTTAAACTGGGGAATGATGCGATGTGTGCACTAAATGCTTAAATCTGATGTCTCTGTTTACGCTTCGGACAAGTAGAATTCATCTGAATGAGTGTATGTTTCTGCATCTTCCTGAAGAGACCACCCCTCCTTTTTTCTCCCCATCCACCCTTCCTCTCCTTAACCTCCCGCTCCCTCCCCCTTTTCTCACCATAATATAGTTTTCATCTCACCTCTGAGATTAAACTCATCTCTCCCAGTCCACTGTGGCAAACGCCATTTTGAGAATGAAATTGGTTACATCAATAGTAGTGCTATCACCTTGGCTATTGCCTTCCCTTTATATTCCTCCAGTGAAACGTGACTGACCTCCGCCGCCACCCCCACATTTCTCACAAAACACGAGGGTAAGCGGCAACATATCGCATCAGCCTTGTCTGCCTCGTCTAACTGGGAACAGTGGGGTGAATGGAAAGGGGGAGGATTACCTTTTTATTTATTTGATCCCCTCCTGGCAGCAGGCTCTTCCTAACTAGCTCTTGAGTACACTGGAAGCTACAGCAAATAAAGTCTGCCTCGAGTCTGTGAGAGTTTCTGGACAGGCGCTTTATAATATCCAGTTACAGCGGATCGATTTTGATACGCTGTGTCAAAGGCCCACCTCAGAGTAAATGGACAGGTCAGGGATGTGTCTCTAGAGAGTCGAGAGGTGGAAGATGAAACAACAGGGACTGCATGTTTTTGTTTTTTTTTTGTCACCTAATTGAACTTAATATCAGTGTTATGGATGATTCTTTAAAATGTGGGTCACAGGTCTGGAGTTTTAACAGGGCTTCGGTACTGGGATGCCTTTTTGGTTATTAACAAAAATAGGCATTTTTGCCCCTTTTAGATCCATATTATTGCAATATTTAGAAAACTGTCCAAAGAAAACAAAGCTGCATATTAATGCATTCAGCATGTCCATGTAAGTGTATGAGACACTGCATTGAACAGGAACAGTTTTAAGCCATGATGATGATGAACTAATTATAAATATTCACATAAAAGTAGAAAATGGAAAAGGGAATATATCTGAATATTCTTTTTCTATTCTTAACACGTTGGCAAGAATTTGACTCCTGTATTCAGTTTGATACTAGGATGTCTCTCTTGTTGATGAATGAAAAAGATGCATTTTGTGGTTCTTTATTATTTTAATTTCCTAGATTATTACTGTTATTCTACTACTATGATATTTAGAGTGGGTCAAACAAATGCTAATCTCTTGTAAGTTGACAACAAATTCTAATTTTGCGAATAGTGGATGACTGTCTTTTTAAACTTTTTTTTTTTTTTGTGCAAAAAAATGTAGAGCAGTATATTGTTTCTATCCCAATGAAGAAGTAAGTCTGAGATTATAAGTCATTCAGTAAAAATGCAGTAAGTTACGCAACTGTTTTAATTACATTACATTATTTTTTAAATTGTATTTCTTGTAGGGATGCATAATCGATTAGTTGATTTGTCAAAATGGTTGGCACACAGCTGTAAAAGTGCAATTAAAAAAATATTAATTACAATACATTACAATATTACTTTCAGGTCAAAATGTTCTGATCTCAAATCAGAACCAACAGATTTCAAGCATGTACAAGCATGAATCTAAACCCCATTTTGAGAAGTTACTATAACATAATTATATAGTTTTTCTCAATAAAAGGATCAGAGTTGCATTTTTCTTATAATTTAATTCCATAATGCCATCACATGCTACTAGTTACTCCACAAGTCTGTCTATTGTTTACTTTTTGGGATGCTTTAAAGGTTAAATTGTCAGACAGATGATGTTTTAAGACCAAAGTGTTTTTCTAAGTCAGATAAAAGCAATTGTCTCCCATTAAACTTCCCTGATGATCAAAGATATCATCCACAAAATGCCAGTGGCTTTTTCCATTTCAGCCTGTCGCTGGGGTTGATTTTTCGCTTTACTCTGAAATGCTCAAATATGTGGTTTATTTCTCTCTTTGGCCACCTTCCTCCACGTTCACTAAACACAGGAGCGACTGCGTAAGCCAGCCAACCAAATGGAAAATCCAAAAGAAATCAGTAGCGATTTACACAAGGACTTGGCTGGGTGGGATTCATTTGCCTCGTGACATTTCCAAAGAAGTACCTTTCAAAGCCAATGTGGTTTAATGTACCTTTAGCCTTTCGTCTCATTGATTTGGCCCTTGGTTAATATATCGGATTCTCGTGTGTTGAGGCAGTCAATACTTACTTTCTGATGAGCCTCGTTGTGTATAGATTGAATTTCCACACTGGTTCATCATGCTAGCAGTACTTGGAAATCAGATTTTCACCTTTGTTCAGGCCCACACAAGCGACTGGTGTGGTAAGTAATGTAGCCGGCACTCACTTTGTGTATAAAAAAAGTACCTTTGATGCCCCAAATCAATATTTGTTAATCATAAAAAAATGCCTCCCTGCTGTTTGAAATTGAATTTTTTTTTTTGGGGAGCGCTTGAGAGAAATCAAAGTGAACGAGTAGCACAGCCAGCGCTTGAAGCTAATTTTCAGTTAACATGCAACTGGTCATTAGGCTTCAGCTCTCGGGAGCCAAAGGTCAATAATTGCATCTGGAGGAAAAATCTTTTAACCAAACGGTGGAAGCCTTTTGTGTTGAAGCATTAAGTAGAAAGTTCCCCTGTAATTGCATTAGTTGTTTAGGATTGCCTGAGCGGTGGATGAAAAATGGGCTCTGCCATGATTACTTCTCCACTAAGTTGCTGTCTAGCGGAACTCCGGCCGTCACATACCAAGAGCCTTTTCATTTTGATTCATGACGTGTTGCATTCGACCACAGCACACAACAGCCTACCTTTGTCTGACTGTCGGTGTCTTCTGTAACCTGCAGTTGTCTAAATACAACACACACTAGACCTCTGTTTCTTCTTAGTTTGTTTCTTTGTACTCATACACCTGAGCCTCAACACACGAGTTTACTTGCCGCCAGCAGATCTTCTTCACTACACAATTCTGGCCACATGATGTCATATTGCCCTAAAATTGTTGAAGAGAAATCGGTTCCCATCTTGAAATGTTTATTTTTGGAATAACTTGCTCCAACATTTCATATTTTGTGGAAAACCATGGAATAATATAAAAAACAAAATGGAAAAGAGAGAGATGATGCAACAATATGAGATTTTCATGGTGCAAAAACCATCTCAGAAAATGTCATGGATTCGTTGTATCAGCATCTATATTTTTACACAATTGTTGATACCATAACGGAGTTTCCATAAATCTTTGGAATTGAAGTATCATGTTAGGAAATGTTTATGCAGTGCAGTTTCACAAGCTTTTACATTGGCTTGAGGTAGTTTTGACAGAATGGAAACAGTTTCTTCAAAAAGCCCTGATGTGCTAGAAATGTAAGTACATTAAATTCAGTTCTGTTTTATTTACAACCTCAGTTCTGTTAAAGTTGGGACTGTGTTGCTCTCATCCAATTCAAAATGATCGTATATTTTTCGTAAAATGGTAAAATTTTCTCCAATTTCAGTTTTTATTTGCATTCTACACAACGTCTGAACTTTTATGGAATTGGGATAGCGTACAGCGCCAATCATAATCCATGATTATCTCAAGGCAATTCACAAATTCAGGTCAAAGGCTTTAAAAATAGTCCATAGAGAACAAACCCACAAAACCTCCAAAGGCGACAGGGGGAAAAAAAACTTCCTTTACGGAAGAAAAAACCTCTGACAGGGCTCCATGTAGGCGGCCATCTGCCTCGACCAGTTGGGATGAGTGGAAAGTGGAGAGAGAACAGACAAGCAGAGAGAAAAAAATAACAAACAACACAGACAGTGGGCGACGCTGTTGAACACTGCACAGGTTAGAGGCCAGAACCACACATCAGGAACGTACGGCTCCATAGCCAGAGATACCAGCAGACTGATCGGTTTCCTGGTGTTTTACTGGATATTTTCATAAAATGTGAAGACCTGACTCATACCACAAAGCTTAGTGTGGACTGAGGAGAAGACCAGATCAGCCTCATCTATGAAAGAGACTTCACACCTGGACTTCTTTCACTGGAGTGTTGTTTGCAGAACACCTGCTTGATTTTTTGTCTTGACATTTGATCAAAACATGGCTAATGACTGGTTGGTTAAGCAAGCTTTAGCTACTACTAAGTGAAACTTGAAACCATCATTTTAATTAAAGTATGAAATGTCCTATTGAAAAATTAGTAAAAAGTGTAAAGAATATAAGTACATAAGTCTAAGGTCGCCATTAGCTTTGTTGAGCATACATATTTATTTCTCCTTCTCTTTTCTTCAGATACAAAACTCAGGAAGTATGTGCACAACTGTAAAAGACACATAAAACTGAACTATATGAGTTCTAAAGGTTATAGTCACTTTTTACTGTGGCTCCTGACCCCATGACAAGAAGCATCACAAACAATTAGAAACTTGTGGCATGTGTTTTAATGAAACCTGGTATGAAATAATAGAGACTTAATGCAATTAATCTCAGATTATCTGGACAAAGGGGTTCAAATCAAGTTAAGTGCAAAGGGAGGTCACACTAAATACGACCATTTTGGTTCATAGAAGGTCATTCTTCCTTGAAACTTTTGCTTTTACTGCTCTGCATACTTCACATGTATGCAGATTAATGACAAATTCATATGTGTCATCATTTGAACTTTTGGCACCAACAAACGTAATGTTGGCCTAGGACTTTTGTACAGTCCTGTATGTCTGTATGTCATCTGAACACACTGATGAGATTTTCACTCAGCTGTAAATAAATAAATGTGCATTACATAGCAAGGTGTGGCATGCAACCTGTATACTGATACGTGGTTTTCCCTGGATATTGTTGTGTGTTAGAGAAACAGAAAACAATTCTAGAGCAGATGGATTGAAAGTGCTTATTGGTAACACCGGTGTAGTAATCAAACCTGACATCAATTCCTAGCTAAACCTTCCAAATGGTCCCATTTTTCTGTGGCAACACTTTTGCCAGTTGTGTTATCTGTGTGTGTTTGCCCCATAGGCTTGGAACATTTTTAATGGTCCATGTATCCCTGTCTGTCTCCCCCCAGCCCCAGAGACCCTGATGCGAGCCCTGGAGTTGCTGAACTACCTGGCAGCGCTCAATGACGACGGTGACCTGACGGAGCTGGGCTCCATGATGGCAGAGTTCCCCCTGGACCCCCAGCTGGCCAAGATGGTCATCGCCAGCTGTGAATTCAACTGTTCCAACGAGGTCCTTTCCATCACTGCCATGTTGTCAGGTAATGCTCAGGGCTGGCTCACTGTGTGGGTCTGAGCTGCTACTCTTTCCATTTCCTGTTCTGTTCTGTTGGACCGTACTTCACAAATGACCAATGAGCTTTGAGACGCTCCCTTTTCCTCGACATCTCTTAGATGCAGTATGTTTCCTCTCTCTCTGACCATACTGTGTATTTTAACTTTGCTATTACAAGGTTTTTATTGCATCTATTTTGCTTCATTATGTAAAAAGAAGTTTGATCATAAACAGTTGCAACCGCAGAAGTCAAGACTTTCTTCAATCGATTAATGCTAAACTGCTAAACTTAACTACAAGGCAAGAGGAGGATAAAGTCTGTGGAGTCAGCTATTATTTGTGAAGAAGGGGAAAAAAATACATGTCTGTACAAAATGTATAGGTGTAAGTGAAACAGCACCAGTGAGCTTCAGCAGTAATTGCACTTTAGGCTTGCCAAAGCAGAATGCTGCTCATTGAGATGAATCCTGACGCCTTTGAAGGGAGCGTGAGGGTCTTTGAGAGTGGGGAAATGGATTTAACTAGCTGTTCGGACGTGGTATGCACTTAAAGCAGGTGATTCTGGATGGCAGTTTTTTTTTTTTTGCTGAGTTCATTAGAGAAAGTAGCAAAAGTACACCTGAGAACGGTGCTGCTGTGGCAACGAACCGTAAGGCTCGATAAACAGAGATTCTAACCACTAAACCCACTATCAAGCCAGGTTTGACGTTAAACAACTCAGACTAAGTTCACCGAGGGCGAGAGGTCTTTGCTTTCTATTGTTATCAGTGCTACCAGATGAACAGCAATGATCATATTTAAAGGGTAAGATGTCCACTCACTAATGCCAAATGTACAGTAATTAGATCAATTTGTAATAGGCTGAAGCTGTGTCATTTTAATTCATTTGCCCATGTGGTCACAACTGACCAGCACAGCTTTCTTTAACTTAAATCCTCTGTAGATATCAAAAATTTAAGGAGTGAAATTCTGGCTAAAGGTACAATACCTCAGAGGCTGGTGTGTTTGTATGGAGGTCTATGGGAGAAGTTTGATTAAACTGATTCAAGTATTTTGTGAAAACCTTTGGCTTCATAAGAGCGACAAATACCTCTGAAGTACAACGCCACCTAAGATCTTTTTTTGTGACAATGACAGGTTAAGGTGTTGCAACAGGCGAGGCTCATTTGTGTAATTTAGATTAAATATCTATAAAACTGCATGTTTAGTTTGGTTTTACTTCCGTATATTGTTAAAATAAAGGTAAAAATAACCAAGCATGTTACTAACCTTTCTCTTAACACGTTTATGAAATCTACAAGACCTAATGCTGTAAACATTAGAACTTTTGGTGACGTTATGGAACCATCACAGTGATACGCACAATTTAAGCTTAAGCTAATTAGCCATAGTTTAGCTACTGTATTTTCAGTAAATGATTGAAATTAGAATCTTTCATCTTTAATCTAAATATCTTTGGTTTGAGGTACATTAGGAACTGCTAGTTATCTCTGTCCAAGTCTGGTTGAATATTACAACCTAAATCTTTATTTATGTGCAGATTTAATGCCAGTGATTGATGAGGTAAGCTGTTAGTGCTGAATAAAGACACATATAGAAGTACAATTTGGTACCTCTTTCATTAAACATGTGTGATGTAACTGGGAAACACACACTCTGGATTACTAGTTGGATGGTTTTAGTAGGAAGGTTTTTTTTCCTTAGCCGATGTGAATCACAGCATTAACTTCATTGTTGCTTCCAGCGGCGTCCACATGCCGTTTCTTAATCTTAGGCGTATGGAAATTCTAAAACCGTCTTCTCTTAGGTTTGCTGATTCTTCTGACCTTTCCCACAGTATCATATGGCCGTGCTTTCGAAATCAACTTACCAAGAGTTGTTTATTCAAAGGTATAAGTTTGTTTTTTGCCAAAGATTTCCAAATGCATACGTGGTTGTGTGGCGCAGCTGTTGTCACTATACGTGATTTCGACTGCATTTTAAATCAAATGCTTAAAGTTGCATTTTCGATCACGCAGCGCTGATTTTTAACCCTTCTTCAGCTCCAGATTTAGATTATTTTCCGTGCTTTACTGACGTCTTTACTGTAGGGGGTCTGTTGAGGACATTTATCTCTCGGTGCCCATCCTTCTCCCCTTCTCTTCGACCCTCTTCCTCTTCCTTTTCCAACATAAATGCTTCACAATTCAGTGTTCCCTGTGAAGTGCTCTGTGCCTCTCATGAGCTGAGGCCTTGTTCCTCTCTGTGGGATTTGCTTAACTTATCCCTATGGGTGGCTGTGTTGGGGCCTATACCAACCTTGTTTAGTCCCACAGTGCTTTGTGCGGCCGACGGAGGCTAAGAAGGTGGCAGACGAGTCCAAGATGCGCTTCGCCCACATCGACGGTGACCACCTGACGCTCCTCAACGTCTACCACGCCTTTAAACAAAGTGAGTGGCCTGTGCACCGGCTTTTATGTCACTGAAGTTTGACAGATTGTTTTCCTTTGCCCTAACCTGACTCTCGTGTCACACAGACCACGAGTCTACTCAGTGGTGCTACGATAACTTTGTCAACTACCGCTCGCTGATGTCGGCCGACAACGTACGGCAGCAGCTGTCCAGGATCATGGACCGCTTCAACCTGCCGCGACGGAGCACCGACTTCAGCAGCAGAGACTATTACATCAACATTCGCCGAGCGCTGGTCACTGGCTTCTTCATGCAGGTCAGCAAGGGTGAAGAAAAGCAGAACCTTCCATTTTGAGCTGCCATTACTTTGTTTTAATTTAATTTATTATTGGACTTTCTAAGTGGCTACATTAACTGACTGGATTGTTTGTCATTGCTGTTTCAGATCTCTGTTAATGGTAGCTCCTGTTGGGTTTAGTCATTTGTGCAGAACAGTTCTGACTGAATGAAAATACAGTTTGGCTTTTTTTTTATATTTATTGTAATGGATAACTGCCTCGGAGTGCACCCACACCCAGGAAAAGCCACACACGCTATCGCACTCAAACACAGCTGCTTTGTTTTAAACACACGAGAAGAAATCAAGTCAATTTGCTCCTCGCTCAAGGAAATAAATGGCATTTTGCAAGAAGCCATTTTCAGGGGTATCTGAAACAAGCAACCTGACAAGTTGAATTATGGTGTTAATATTTAAATATTTGTCAACATTAACCTTTATCTTGGAGACAAATTTGCAGCTCATGTTGGAGCTTTCACAGTGTTGGAGATCATGTCTTTGTTTGGAAAAGGCCTTTATTGAGACTGATTGCCTTGGTTAATCACAACAGCCACAGTGTGCTTCTCTAAGTAACTGCAAAGTAGAAAAAATGCACTGCCCAATCAGAGAAGTTGGTCCTAAGTCTTGGATTCCTTTTTTTTTTTTCATAAAACAAGGAGTAATTATTCTTAGGTCTTGATACTAGGATATTCTAAACTGTTTCTGTGTCTCAGTTTGGTTTTTGATTTCAGCTCAGCATAATGTGATTTAGAACCGCAACTAACAACTTTACTTTCATTTATTTTGTTGTTTGGTCTGTATGTTACAAAAACAGTTCAATATATCTATCAGTATTTCTCAAAGCTCAAGATGATGTATATAAACTTTTTTTTGTTCACAACCCAAAGATATTTGGTACTCTTTAAAAGAGTAGAAGGAAAACCAGAATATATATATATTTTTATTTATTTTAACCTTTATTTAACCAGATAAAATCCAATTAAGATTGAGATCTCTTTTATAAGGGCAACTTGGCTAAGAGGTCAAGCAGCACACACCATACCATAATGAAAAACAGGTGAAAGAGATCTGTGATAACAATACATTTAAACATTAAAAAAACAGGCAATAATTTAGGAATAACACAAAATAATAAGAGTTTGACAAAATGTTTAAATTGCAAGGTTTAGGTCACCAGCAATTTACCAACAGAAAATATGATGTGTGACAATAACTCAGTATTTCAGTATTTATTTATTTGCACATCAAAAACAAAAGAATAAATAAATATGCAAGTAACACCATTGTGCAGGAGAGGATAGAAGCCAAAAATGGCTTATATAAATACCTCTCAGGAAATAAACAATACACAAAAAGAAATAAACTAAAATAACTCATACCTAATTATCTCAAGCGGGCCAGACCAGTAAAATAATAGGCATAATAACTTTTACATACCTAATCATCCAAATATTACACTTTATTTTAGTGTTTAAAAAAATCTAATGGCATTATGAAAATATGAATAACCTCAACAACCATATAAAACTGACATTTGTTGAGAAAAATTAGTGCAATTTCAAGAAAAGTATGTCACAGCTTATTATAAACACAACTCACAGATCACAGTGAATATATTATTTTGTTAAAACTGAACTTTTTTTTTCTCTTAAAGTTTCAAGTTGTTCATCTTTGTTCAGGTTATTCACATTTTCTTGGGAGAACAGTCTGGAATTGTAACCCCCTTGACTGTTAATATTTTCAGTGTAATTTTTCCATTTTGCAAATTCATGCTGCAGGCTGGTTTGGAACCTTTGGCGGGCTGGTTTTGGCCCCTGGGCCGTATGTTTGACATCCCTGGATTAAATCAAATATTTATTGCCGCCCTAATTAAGTTTATGAGTGCATAAATAGTTTTGTCTGTTTTAGAATACGTTTTTAAGGTCAGATTCTATTTAGTTTTGAATTTTATTTTTTTTTTGAAAGCCTTGATTTACAGCAGTGGTTCTCAATCTTTTTCTGTCAGGCTCCCCTTTGGAGGACAAAATATCTGTAGGCCTCCCTCAATCCACAAAAACATTGTAACAGTAGTGCAATTATAACTTTTATTGAAAGAAACATTAATATCTTTTTTATCTCTATCGATATCTGTACTTTTTGCTTTTTCTTGAATAATTTGTTGGGCAAATTAAAAATAACTTTTAAGTTTTGCTTGAAGAATACAAATAAGCTCAACAAGACTGCTCTCTGAGACAATCGTTTTCCAAATAAAAATAGGAAATGTGCCATTATCTTACAACTATGACAATAATGTTATTTTTTTTAGAACAGCAAACACATTTTGGTAACAAAGATGGACATTTTAACAATATCAATGGCTGCAATGAGTCTGTTTACATTGAACATCTACATTAATGTATAAACTGTGAAAACAGAAACATTGCACATTTTTCTTTTTAAGTCCAATCCTTGTCCATTCTCCAAACCTAAACTCTTTTTCTAGTCTAGTGACTGATCACCATAGCAGTAGATTTGTTTGTTGTACGTCCCTAAAATGAGTCCAGGGTGCTCGAATGCTAAAACATTAGCTCGACCAGCTACATGTTCTAACCTGAAGAGGGAAAAAAACACCCAGGAGTGATCCCCTGCCCCCCTCGACGAGCCTTTGCACCTCCTTAGGGGCCTGCCCCACAGATCGAGATTCACTGATTTACAGGAATTGAAAAAGTTCGATGAAAGAATGCAGAACATTTACCAAATCTCAAGTTATGGAACACTGTGTGGAAAAATACTAATGACTGAAATGAGTAATTCATTAAAAGTAGTAACTTATTCATTTCTCGTAACTGTAATAAGATGCAATAGAACTGAAGGAAAAAGTAGTTGTTTTTTTGTTGTTATTTTGCCCCTGCAGTTTCAGTTGTAACTCTGCTAAATGGGTTTGCCTTAATCACTACCTGTCCTGTTGACAGATTGCTCACCTGGAACGTACCGGGCATTACCTGACGGTGAAGGACAACCAAGTCGTTCAGCTGCACCCCTCCACTGTGCTGGACCACAAGCCCGAGTGGGTGCTCTACAATGAGTTTGTCCTCACCACAAAGAATTACATCCGCACATGCACTGACATCAAGCCAGAGTGGTAAGTTTTAGACACTGCTTTAATGTCTGTAGAGGGTGTAAACTTTGTAAACTTCTCTGACTGTCTTGTATTTATGAGAGTGCACTGTTGTTACACTTGTTGAAGGGGTAAATAAAATTGAGCGGGTGTTTCCAGGACCACAAATCCAACACTGTTTGAGTATGAATATACACTAATAGACAGTAGACGACACATGTCAACACCCACACCCTTTGTTTTCTGTGTAAACCCATCGCAAGCGGCATCTGATGTGTCACGATTCACTGTTGACTTGCTGGTGCAGATGTGCCCTTAGGCGTTAGAAAAATAAGTTTATCACCTCAACTATTCTGATCTCCATATCTAGCAACCTTATTTTAAGTACTTCTACCAACTCTTTTTAGTTAATTTGTACATTTAGTTTACAGTGATGATAGAATGAGAACGTGTTAAAATGCATAAACATTTCCTAGATGGTATAGAACCAAAAATTAAGACTGCATTTGTTGTTTCTAGGGCTGTCGCAGTGAAGAAATCTCCCATATTGGGTTTAGGTGGCTCAACTTCTTGATATGCGATAGTAACCCTGTAATATTTATATTGTAGGGGCTCGCCATAGACTTATTTTTTCCGCCATAATTTCAGAATGAACTGAAAATATTTGTAGTTTTTGCACAGTAACATTACAGAGGCCTAAGGGTGTGATCTGCTCCGTTGTTTCGACTCAATACCAGGTCTCTGACTGACGCGATCTGAATTAATTTCATTTCTTCAACAACACTCTTGTTTTTCACTGTTACTTTGGCAAAAATAAAGCAGAAAAATAGCATGTCAGAGTTCAGAAGCCGGGCCAGCAGTAGTCATTTTTCTTCAGCAGCAGTAAAACAACTCGTTACACAAACTGTACATACTCCAATCTGTTTTACATGCCGACGTTTAGATGCGGACAGATGATCTTTAAACAGCACTAGATAAACTTGGCCTAACCCTAGCAACAACACTCGCAACGCAAAATCCTCATAATACGCTGGTGCTCTGCTACATTTACAATGAATATTAGCGAGTTCTGTGGGAAGCGTTCTGTGGGAAAGGCTGCTGGTTGTGTAGAACAGCTGTGACAGCGGTGTCACGGTTGCTTGCCATCCTCTGCGGCTGGCTTGCGAACAGCGCGGTATCACAATTTTGCGGCTACTGCGACAGCCCTAGTTGTTCCTGAACTGGTTTGTCTCCATATGAATATTCTCCCACAAGTGAACACTGCAGACAATTTATGTGACTAATGTTTGCTTGCTTTCTTTCCTAGGCTGGTGAAAATTGCCTCCCAGTACTATGAGATGAGTAACTTCCCTCAGTGTGAAGCAAAGAGACAGTTGGAGCGTATCATTGCAAAACTCTCATCCAAGGAATACACTCAGTACTAAGAAGGTTTGCATGCATTGCCGCAACATCCTCACTATGTACAAAGTTGAATCAGAACTCTCTGAACTCACTGGAGCGGCCCATCTATTTTTTTTTTCCCTCAATTTCCACCAAAAAGCTCATTTTAAATTCTATTTTTGTCTGACTTTGTAATTTATTTTCATAATGATCAGTCCTCTTATGTCCGAGGGATATTTTGTTGCGTTTTGAAGCCAAAAACGTTAAGCGCTACCAGAAAATGGATCATAAATGACGGGTTGTTTGGAATTAGTCATCATCTATTTTTGTCTGACGCATGATACATGATGTAGATTGCAACATTCCTGTCACAGACGTCCATAAAACCACGACTCGGCTTCGGAGTCTTGGCTGTTGTTTTAGTTCAGCTGCTTAAAGTCATTTAAAAAAGGCAGCCGGTTCATGGAAAGAGCCTTTAGATCAAATGTAATTTATACTGTATTTTGACGCAGACATAATGGAAATATCCTGTTGTCATGGAGACACTAAAAGGTGCACTCTGGTCATATTTCCTGTCGGCTGTTCAAGTTAATAAAAAACATCTTTGTAATAAAACATTTTCCAGTGTCAGCATTAAGATGTCATTATAATTTGTGCATAAACTTTTCAACCTAACCCTCACACAAACACACGCGCACTGAGAAATCACGTTTGACCTGCCAAATCCAGCTCGTTTCCTGGCTCTTCAGGGAAGTTAAATCTTCTTACTGGGATATTGATAGCTTCAGAAACAGTTGGAGTGAGGGGGAATGTTAATTACAAATGTTTCAGAGTGAGATCAGGGTGAAATCCCCGCTGTGCTCGAGCCTGTTCTGGCTCTGCCGCTTTGTGTCGGCGCGTAACCAATGTGGAAGGTAAAGCTCTTGCACACTAGTGGTATAAAATAACCCAACGAATGGTCAAAAACATGACTTGAACATTAGAGCAATTATAGGAAAACTATTATTGCTTTGACAGGTTGAAATGAAATTGCAGCT
>JAPTYQ010000011.1:13215950-13227211 GCA_029814465.1 Ostorhinchus cyanosoma
TAAAAACTTAAAATCACCTTTTATGTATTAATTGTAGTTGTGCTTACTGACTGATTTTATGTGGTACACGACACTCAAAAATCTGTCAAAATCTTTTAGTACGACTTTGGGAAGCTACGAAACCACACCGTTTGATGGATTGTCGGTGCTTTACGGTAGTCAGGAGCCTCGCGGAGTAATACGTAGTACTTTGCTTTTACATAATATTACGGTGTGTGTATAAGGACTCCAAAATGGCACCTGTTAAGAGACATGCTTACGAAGCAGATTTCAAACTCAAGGCTATCAGTCATGCAGTAGAACATGGGAATAGAGCAGCTGCAAGAGAATTCAACATTAATGAATCAATGATACAGACGTGTTATTATTGTGATTGTGGTTGAATAGACTAGAATAGTCTTACAATATGAGATTATGAGGTAGCTCCCCTATATCAATTAAAAAAGAAGTTAAAAAACACAGAATAAAATGATTAAATACTATATTATAAATACTAAAAAAAATATAAATACTAACAAAGCTGAGAGGTAGGTGGATTTTTCCCGTTAGATGATGATAAAGTGACCAGTGGTGGTTTAAGGTGCAGTAATAAAATAAATAGATTATTTAAAGTGTCTATTTAATGCTGCTACAGCTCTTGGGTAGAAGCTGTTTTTCAGTCTTTTTGTGAGTTGAATAAAGTCTGACTTATCTGAATGTTTTGTTTCGCTTCATGCGCCTTATAGTCCGAAAAATACGGTAACTTTCATTTCATTTATTTATTTATTTGTTTGTTTTGAGTGAAGGAACAATTTAATGTTTTTGTGTACGAGGAACTAATGGCAGAGCAAATACATTAATAAATAAAAGTGATCAAGACAAGGTAGCAACTGCCATGTACACTAGTAATAAAATAATTTCCCTTTGTACTGCTCAAAAAAAAAAAATCTCATCTCCATCTCACGTACAACTCACAACTTTCAACTTTTATCTTGATTTTGACTGGAAAATGACAAAGTAAAGATGTAATATTCCAATAAATGGTGATAAATTACTTCAGAAATGTTAAAAATAGTGGAAAAAAAATCATTTGGGATCTGACATAAAAGTAGCACTGGCTCTTTATGGGTTAAAGAAAATATGCCTTTCAAATAAATATGCAGCTCAACTGTTAAAGATTGATGATTTATTGACGCAAAAAAAAAAAAATTGCTGTGGAATCCCCAGACCTGCATTTATCCAAAACAATATCCTTGATTTTCAATTGAATGTATTTTTTTTTATTCCATTTTTAGTATTGGCACTGGTAACAAGTCTCATGAGAATTATCTGGAAGAATATGTGGGCTATGTTATGGTCTATCTTGTGAATGCATAGGCAATAGGGAACATTGCCTGCCATTTTCTCTCCTTTTATACTCTCACTACTGCAGTGATTCCTTGACAATTTCTCCAGGAAAAAAGAAAATGTACTGTGCTGTGCCAATTGACCACACTTCAAACGGGTGCAGATCATGCGTGGCAAACGCGTCTGATCAAACACGGAGGCCGGCAAAGAAAACTGATGAACAAAAGGCCCGTCTAACTGCACGAGGCTCACATCACGATAAATAGTGTGGTAAAAGACAGCTCCCTAAATGAGCTCTGCTAGCAGCCCCTGCTCGTATAGTTTGGAGAGAAGTGAAAGATTCTCTGTGCTCAGCATGGCTGCCCTTTTCACAGCGGATAACAAATTCTGTTGTACTGTATTGCAAAGGTTTGGTTCTGAGGGGAAACGCTTTTACCCAACAGTTTACAGCCAGGAAAAAGGTTGTGAAATTGTTGAATCCGGAGAAGCAATGATGAAATTCAGACCTGGTTTAAAGATGAGTATAAAGGAAAAAAATGTCTCTTTTCCATGTTTTTTTTCATTATTATTATTATTATTTTTTTTTTAATTATTATTATTTTGGGACTGTACTTTCAAAACTCAACTTTGACCCAACCAGAGAAGCTTTGTCTTTACAACAAATGTGTCGTCTGTATCCTTCTTTTACAAACCAGCTTCAATCCAAACATGTCTTTATTGAATCCTCTGACTGTCATCATTTTGGAAAAGCACTGTGTTCACTGGTGTTTAGCGTTTTTTGACTGACAGTGATTTTTTTCTGGATAAAACAAAGAAGCAGTGATATTTCTCAGTGCATATTGGACATTTGAACATATGTTTGACAATCTCTTTGGGAAAACTAATGTATTTGCATTCATTATTTATGCAGTCGCGGAAAAAAATGATTCGACCATCCCTTGTTTTCTTCAATTTCTTGTTCATTTTAATGTCTGGAACAACTAAAGGTACTTTTGTTTGGACAAATATAATAACAACAAAAATAGCTCATAAGAGTTTCATTTCAGAGCTAATATTTATCCATTTTCCATGTTTTCTTGATAAAAACCAAAATCACTTCAGTTCTTACATCAATATCTCTGGCATTGTACTGATAAAAACAATGCTTTTATTCATTCCATGTTTTCTTTTCTGTCTGTTTTAGTCACATGATACACACAGGAGTTCGTACCTGATTGCAAAACCATTGTTTTTGATGACTTTTGATGGTCTAATATGTTTTTCTGATTGTGTAATGGAAGGGAACATGAGAATTAAAATTTTTGTTTCATGTTCTGTAAGTTCTATATACATTAAATAGTAAAAAAAAAAACAAAAAAAACTCATACTTAAAAAAACTTGCTGCATATCTTTGTATCTTTGCAGTGATGAAAATGAGCTGGTATTGGTGTTTTAACGTAAAAAATGGTGTAAAATGTATCAACAAGTATTCTGCAATTGCCTTTTAAGATGTAGAGAGGAACACTTTTCATTAGCTTGCTTGTTTCATTCTCGATGCTGCTAATATCCAAAAAACAAACCAATGTCGACGTATTTTAAAGTTGCAATACTGCTGACAACCACTGGGGGCGGGTCCAAAAAGCCCTCGCTCACATGGACTTCCACTGAACTTGTCTCTCAAAATACTGAATCAATATTAGACTTGATCTGATGATCCATCTTGAAGTTTTGCTCCATTAATCACATCTCAGGTCAAATGGAGGGCTTCAACACCTGTAGAGTTGGACTTTGATTGACAGCTGTGAATGACAGCTCACTCATCTGCCCAGTCAGAATTCTGGAGTTTCGGTTTATTTTACAGAACGCATTATTTCCTGACAAACAGAGAGTACAAGTGCAGTTGTGGTTAATTAACTGAACTAACAAGAAAATACAATTACTTCGTTATGTGTGTGTGTGTATGTGAAGATGATAAGTGAGGTTAACTATTTACGAAAGATCCAAGGAGCTTGATTTTTCACATATTATGCTGATAAGAAGCTAAAGGATAGAATGTTGTGTGGAGAAAGGGTGGGATTAAATAAGTTATACTTCCTCCCACTCCTTTTCAAATGTGCGAATGAAGTCATACTTTTGTTTACATGTATATAAAGGGTTTTTTGTTTTGTTTTCTTGCAATCTGTTTCATTTGTAAGGACTAAGGAGGATTACTTTCTTTTGTTGCATAATCAAAATAAACTAAATTAAAATGTTGCTTGTTTTCTTAACAATAACCCAAATCACTTCAGTTCTTACATCAATATCTGTGGCATTTTACTGACAAAAACAGTGCTTTTAGGCATTGGATGTTTTTCGTTTCTGTCTGTTTTAGTCACATGATACACACAGGAGTTAATACTTGATTGCATAACAATTGTTTTTGATGACTTTTGATGGTCTGAGATCAGTGTGTCTTCTGGTAATTGGATTGTCTTTCTGGAAAGAAAAGAAAAACTAGTCGTTAATTGATTTTCATTTTAAAATAGGATTCAAATAGAATTTCAAGGCGTTTTTCACTTCAGTGTCAAATCAGATATACCAAATTAAAAAAAAAACAGATTGATTTTCATTTTTTCTTTCTAATAACAAAAAAGAAAGTTACTACCTGATAGAAATGAAAAAAACAGATCAAAACAAATCTTCTAGTTCATACAAAATCGGAAGTTTGTAGATATTTGTGGAGGGAGCATGTCTACGATCTGGAAGCCATCGGTGATGACAAAATGATGACATCCGGTCTCAAAAAATGAAAAACAAACAAAAAAAAAAACATTTTTGGTTCGTTTTTCCATTTCTGTCAGGTCGTAACTTTCTTTTTTGTAATTAGAAAGAGAAAATCAATCCATTTTAAAATTTGGTTTATCTGTTTTAGTGATCGACTGATATGGATTTTCGGGACTGATGCCGATAACATTTTTTTTTTATATCAGCCTTAGCCGATGACCAATATAGGCCGCCGATATTTGGAGCCGATAGTGATTTTTCTTTTCCTCTGTCAAATGATAACAAAGGTCAGAACATCTTTTTTTACTTACAATTACAAAAAAAATGGTGACAGTTAACCTAATAAATATCACTACACCAAAAAAAAAAAAAAACAAGCTTTTTTTTTCTCCATTATGCCATAATTTACTGACAGATGAAGTTTACAAAAAAAAAATCCTAAAAAAAAAATCTTTTTTTTTCAGTATGGACAACAGTATCTCCAAGAACACAGAGGTGCTGTGAACTTCGTCTGTCAGTAAATTATGGCAAGGAAAAAAAAAAAAAACAGTATATCAGCCAATTAACAACAGGCTGATACTAATACAAGAAAAACACGGAAATATCGGCTGATATATCGATCTGTCATGAATCTGTTTTGACACTGAAAAAGAAAAACACATTGCATTTTTTTCCTCTTTTGTTTAAAAAAAAAATCCAATTACCAATGGATACACTAACCCTCTAATAATTCTAGTGAAATAGAAATGACTCAATATTAGCAAGCACAGCTGCCATCCAACATTTAGCTAATTATCAGCAGGTGAATCTAATTAACGACCTGAGAGGCCTTCAGTGTTGGAAACGCAGAGAACAACCACAACCAGCCTGTGTTTCTGACCCGAACAGGTAAAATACAGCTCATTTAAAGTATGTCTGACTGTGTTCCGGTGCCAAAAACGGTCCGCGGACCCGAGTTTGGAAACCTTTTTGCACTTGAAAGCAAACCACTATGTTTTTTTTTTTGGGGAGGGGGGTGAGAAAGCGCCCACGTGACAAGGGGAAGCAGCAGCCAGCGCACGAGCCGCTGTTCGTTTGATAGCATCCACGGCGCCGGACGGAGGGAGAAGCGGGGCAGAGAGAAAGAGAGAGAGAGAGAGAGACGCGCACAGAGGAAGAAGAAGAGGAAGAAGAAGGAGGAGGGAGAGACCCGTCGAGGGAAGACTTGAATTAAAAAACCGAGGCTGACATCTCCGCTTCGAACCCCAGCAGACTCCACCCGACTGCCGGCTCGCCACACCATGGACGGCTATGCCCGGACCGAAGATGAGCTGTTCTCCTCCTGCCTCCTGAACCTCACCTGGGAGAATTGCTACGAGCAGGTAGGGCACGGCTCTGTTTAACACTTCCACATCACCAGACACAAGCAAAGACAACAACCCCGAAATTTTTTTTTTTTTTTTACTCGGTGTTTTTGTTTTTGTAATGAAGTTGTCCAAACATATTGCGCGTAAAACTTGAAATTGGACATGTGATGGAGGAACTTCACAACACAAATGTCATAAATGAACTTCAACGATGCACATGCAAACCCCTCCCCCCCTTCTTTGATTTATTTGTGTTTTTAAAACTTTTTTTTTTTCTTTCTTGACATTAACACTTCTAATTGAATGGGAAAAGTAGCCGACTAAGCGCCCCAGTGTCTCCAAACTACTTTTCTAAAAGGTTGCCTTCCCGAACTTCCACAGTTCCCCGTAAAGGCTCAAACATCCTGCCCCTGAAATCAATAATGAATTAACCTACTAGACAAAATAAATCTTATGCCAGGAATTCTATCAATAAACCAGAGGCACAAACACAAACTCAGCTTTTGAACTAACTCAGATGCGTAATGGTTTGGATATGACTGCATCCAATGGGTTTGGAGATCATAGAGACATGATCTTTTGATTCATATGGATGTGTCCTCAAACCCTGAGGTTGCCAGGTTGGTGTAAAATCAGGTAAGGCACACTTGAATTGTGCTGAGTTTGTTGTTGTAGAGCCTGTATGTTGCATACTTTGATCCTGAAGTGCTGGGCCTGTTCTCACAGCGGAGCACCAGTGTCTGTTTGGAGATAATTACCTAATTCCTCCCTCTTCCCTCAAGCTTAATCAGTTCTGCCTTTAAAATACACTTATCGTGCTGTATGAAATCCCTCTTAATTCTCACATTCTAATTTGTGCGAGGAATGTGCGAGGCTAAAGTCATCTGCCACAAGAATGCCAATGAAATCATTCTTTATGAATGCTAAGAGGGCTCCAAGCTATTTAACAGTTTATGCTCAATGATTGATGCCAAAATATTTGTGCAGTGATTTTTATGGTAATTTACTTGAATACCACCATGAGAGCTCAAGATATATATACAGGATATTTATTTCTGTTATCAGCATCCAGGTTGTGATACGGTGGAGGAGGACATTCAAACAATACATCTCCTGTGGTTTAGTGGGCTACCATTTTGCATTACAACTAATCACAAATTAAAGAGGATTAGGCTCTTACAGCCCCAGCTACTGATTGGCTATGTAAGAGTCATATTGTAACAGTTATTTAGATGCAGGAAACAAAAGCCAGCCCCTGCCAACACGATTCAGAATTGCAAGTCATTGTGAATGGCATTTAAATGTGCAATAATTAAGCCGCAGCAGCGTTGGCTGTAAAACGGATTTTGGCATATCACTTGTGAGCGCCACATTTTACTAACTTAAGACAGTAAAATCCCTGATTCACAATTGACTCAGTGTAGATTTTAGCTGGACGCGTTCCCATCATTTATGGGAAGGGAACACAGACGGCTTAAATTAAAAGTTACTGTCGTTATTGTTTTCGAATGGGACAGTTGAGAACAAACCTTAATTTGTGCAACAAGCATCAGTCATTGTCTTGGTGTCATTATAACTTATTTCTTGTTGCAATTGGGTCACAAATACTGGATTAGAATAGCGGTCACGTGCAGTATTTTCTTTTTGGGACCATTTCCATTGATTTGCAGTTTTGGAGACCGCTAACTGATATTTGGAAGCAATATTTGCAGTAAAAATGAAGAGGCTTGGTGTCAAATTTTCGAGTAAGTTCAACATGAAACTTCTCAAAGAGTTGAATAAAATTGTCAGTTTTCACATTAAAGTGATTGGGTTACAAGTAGTAAACAGTACTTGACAAATTAATGTCATCATGAATGAAGTGTTACTCGTCAGGTAGATCTTAGACGGAGGGGGAATAAGCATCAAAGCCAAAGAAACACATTTTTAATTTACTAGATAAAAACAATGAAGTTGAGGAGGAGAAAAATGCTAAATGGGAAACATGTTGAGTGAAAGTAAAATCCAGATTCAGATGTAACACTATAAGTATAAATAATTCATCATAATATAATACTTAATACAGGAAAATGGGGTTTACAATGAGTTTCTAAACAAGGCTTCAGATTAGAGAACACATTCTATATATTCCTTAAAAGCTGACACGATTAGTCCATTAATTATGTATTGCTTCAAAAGCATAAAAAACACCAACCTTTTGCTTTTTTCAGCTTCTCTTATGTGAGTAATTGATGGTTTTCTTTATGTATCAGCGTAGATGGACTACATTTCACTTTTTAATTGTTCTGAGTAAAAAAGCAAAATGAAAATGTCAACTCGTGTTCTGGGAAACTGACGACTTTTTTTTTTTTTTTTTTTTTACATTTTGTGATTGTAGGCTGCATTAATTGTTGATGAAAGTGATGACACTTTTCTGTCTCTTGTTGATAGCTCAGACTCTAAAAAGCCCTCATGCCATCTCCCATATTCAGTTTGGTACAGTCTACTCTCTACTTTTTGAAATTCCCTTTTTTCCCAGTAGTGAACCTTTTGAAAGCAGGTCATCTGCACGGCCAGCATGTTGTTAGTCATGCACATTGCCTCCCTCGCCCTCCCTAAGTCCTACGGCTGGTGGGTAAATAAATAAATAAGGAAGTAAAGGGAAATGTTGACACAGCCTGTCCTTGTGGCCAGATTATCCACTCATGCTTGAGCGCTGGGTAAAGGCCCTGCATTATGCAGCCTAAGACACAGAGACAGGGAAAAACTGAGGAAAAGCTGGGTTTTGCCGCAGGAGTGTGTGCATGCACTGTATTGGGGTGAGCGCCTCTGCTTTTGAAAAAGCAAATGCGTGGATAGTTGAAATGCACGAGGTTGGGAGAGTAATGTCTTGGCTTAATTATCAAATGAACCCATTGGCTCTCACTTTACCCCATCTCTTTTTTCCTTTTTTTTTTCTGCTCGCTGCCTCTCACACTCTCTCCCCTTGTCAGGCAACTCGAGGGCTGCTGTCCATGGTGCTGAAAGTTTCATCACACATTTTGTGCATGTCTTTTTAGAATTCCAGGCTCCAGTCCCTGCCTGGCGCTCTTCAAAAGCAATGTATTCAGTTTGTCTCGACAAAAAGCGTGCCAACACTTGGCAGCCGAGCTGAAAAGGGTGAAGCCTATCATTCAAGACATTTTAAAAAGCTGCAGGTAACACAGTATGCTCACAGAAGTAGTGAGGACTAATGCGTCTTTTTATGTGTCTGCTTGTGCCTACAGCATGTTTCATCACAGCAAGACTCGAGTTACGCTACTACTCGCTCGGTGGCTTGGGTAAATTCAAGCTCCTTTGTGTGTATGCTTATGTACCGTATTTGATCCATACTTCACTTTCTTTGTAATGACTCAGTAAGTCTGAACGGTACACTTAACGGCACGAAAAAGTTGAGGAAATTAGAATATTGCAGGTTTCTTTTCTAATATCACTTCTGACTCTTTGCTTATCACAGACTTGGAAAAATTTGCTCGAGCTTATGTTTGAGATTGAAATGGTTTGCTCAGCATTGACAGGGGCCATCCACTTTCGGTATCAGTGTATTTGCAAATTCTTGATTGAAGTTTTACCGTCTTCGTCACCCAGCGATCTTGCTTCAGGCAGTGTAAGTGGTGCTTGGACAGAAGCTCTCACCCACTACTACAGACACTTTTCCTTCTTCTCCAAACAGTGCAGTGTTGGTTATGTGTCACCTCCAAAAAATATTGGAGTTGTTTACAAATACCAAAACAAGTGAGGGATTGTGCATGTGTTTCTGCAATAGACTGCTATTACTGGATGGGCAAATGGTTGGTGTTTCCAGCATCATCTGCTGTTCATTGTGTACTCTCTTTACACAAAACAAACAAAAGCTCACATACTGCTTTTAATCACAATCATGACTAGTTTAGTTTAGTTCAATTTGGAACACACAATGACACAAACAAAATTACCTGCGCTTGAAAAGGAGTGGGAAGACGTACAACTTTTAGACTCCCACCCCCTTTTTTACAAACTCATAATTAAATTGATTCCGCTTCCTTTGCTTTGTTAACTCACTTTTTTTTTTTTCACATTTTTGCAATGACACAAAACATCAATGCAAACCATTCCCCATACACTTTTTTTCGTCACCTCGCACACAATCAGATTTGCATGATCAACCTTTTTTTTTTTTTAAGTTTATATTATGTTATTGTGGTCTTTATTCTCAGATTTAAAATCAAATGAAGTTTTTGGGGACGAAGTGAGAGAGGCCACATTGAGATGGTTTGGACATGTGCAGAGAACAGATATTGTATATGTTGGTAGAAGGATGAGGATGAAGATGGAGCTACCAGGCAGAAAAAAAGTGGACCAACAAAGAAGATTTCTAGATGTTGTGAAGGAAGACATGCAGGTAGAAGATCAGAATTGTGCTTATGGCCATGTATGTAAAGAAGGTTCACATTACTAGGAATCTGCTCCAGTGGTTGGTGCATACATAGAACATGGAGTAAGGAAGAAGCATGCAATAAAAATGAAAGAAGTAAGAGAATAAACAAGTAAGCTAAAGTTCAAAATAGACAATATACAGTGTGGACAAAACCAATGGGTTGTGTGAGACTATAAAGGCACCGGTTATGCTTCTGTGCAGATAGTACAAGTAATTAGTAGTGCAATCAGCAGGTGGATCAAGTGCCAATGCAGTGTATTTGGTGTTATTTAGAGTTCAGGAGTTAAACAGCAGAGGGGAAGAAGCCTTTCCTGTGGGGTTAGGTTCTGGTTGGAATGGATTGTAGCCTCCTGCCTGAGGGAAGTGGTTCAGAGAAGCAGGAGACCAGGTCAGGTGGAAGCAGATGATTTTTTGTGGCGACCCCTAACGGGTGCTGCTGAAAATGCTAGTAGCAGCCTCTCAGTTCTAAAATTAACACCTGGATTTATTGAATTGATTTATTTATTTATTGTAAAAGGAAATTCCAATAATTAGTGGTGAGCAGTTTTAAGTAAATGATGGTCCATTGTGCAAAACGTAAAACCGCAATCGCTATTTGACACTTGGCATAAAGGAGAAGAATGACGGTATTGAAAAATATTTGCGGCTTTTTGTTTCGTATCTCAGATCTGTAATCTGCATTAATTTTTTCAAACCCATGTCTTTCCTGCTTTGAATAAAATCATGTTTTTTGCTAAATAACGTAATAAAAGTCTGCTACTTTAGTTGTACTTTGTTGATCTGCATAGCGCTTTTCTCAGCGTTAATTTTTTTTTTTTTTTTTAGGTTTTATAAGCTGCTCTTTATCCACTAAACTGTTGCTTCTCATGTTGCGTTGTTTACATGTATGTCACATTAGAGAATGAAGGTACATGAAGTCATTAGACTACATAGTTCTTTTGGATTGTTGACATGCACGTGCAAGAGTCATGACAAGTATGGAAATAAGAACCTATAAAATAAAGATCTTAAATTCACTGAAAAGATAGATTAAGTATGATCATATTTTCTAACTCTAAGAGAATTGTTATTTGTCGGTCATAGGACATGATATATTCTGTTGTAAAAATGGTGAACAGTCGATCAGGAAGTGATTGAGTCAATTCAACCCTGTCAATCAAATCATTATCCAACAGAAAACTGAGGTAATAGTGACCAGACTGAATAAGAACTGGTCTTCAAAGGAGAGATATCTTGCTTTTTTAAATGGAATTATGCATTTTAAAACACTTCCTTGTGGTCTACATAAACTGTAAATGCTCTGCTTGGGTCTGATTTCTTCATTAATTCAACTCCACAGGTCCCTCTTCAACCCTATTTTTGACATTAGAAAGGTTGTTTTGAGCACTGGCCCTTTTAAATGCAAATGAGCT
>JAPTYQ010000011.1:13269955-13280869 GCA_029814465.1 Ostorhinchus cyanosoma
ACTCTGAAACTCTAAATTGCTTCATCAAAGTAATGCATTTTATGACATTAATCAGTCTATAGTTACTTTCCTAACTTTTTTTTTAATATATTGGATAATATATTGAATAACAATCTACTTTTAGTATGAGGTAGTGTGTGGTGTTTAACTTCACGTGATCGATTTCTGCAGGTGTGATTTGATTCAGTTACAATTCAACTCAGTAATTTACTATTTTAGTATTTTTTTATTTAGTTACGGGAGAGTGTGCATTGGCATTAGTTGCAAAGAACACGATGCATTCTCCAGATTTAGCAGAGAAGCTAGTTTCTGTCTGTCATCCTGGACAAATGACCAACGTAATAAAACATCACATGGATTACGAAGTACTAATATATACTGGAAGAAAACAGTTAAACAATGACAGATATAGGAAAGTATGCTCAGACTGAATGGTTACAAAAAGGAGAAGAAGAAGAATTGATGTTGCAGCCCCAGTTTTCTATATTATTACACATGCTCCTTAGTAAATACACTCAGACATCTTAACCCCTATTATATAGAAAGAGGAATCTAAAATCAGACTACATCAGTCTGTGAACAGCTCTAGACTGCAAAAATCTAAATCTTACCAAGTGTATTTTCCTCATTTCTAGTTCAAATAGCTCATCACACTTAAAATAAAACAATCACCTGAAGAGTAACTTACTCATTTTCACTTGTTCCACGGCCAGATTTATTTATTTTTAGCTTGAATTAAACAAAAAAAATCAGGAATTAAGCGAAAAAAAAAAAAAATCTGCCAGTGGAGCAAGTGAAAATGATCTTGGCAAGATTTCTTGAAATAAGATTTTCAAGATCTTTTGTCTAAAAATCAGTTCATATATCTCACTGAGAAGTTACTCTTTAGGTGTTTATGTCTTATTTTAAGTGTGATGAGATAATTGGACTAGAAATGCGAAAAATACACTTGGTTAGATTGAGATTTTTGCTGCGTATGTTTCCAGACCTGCATCTTTGTAATCCTCTTCATTATATAACCACTACAAAAACAAAATGGAAATCCAGAAACATGCAGAAACATAAGTAAACATTACTATTTACACTTGGGCACTGGTTTTGTTGTAGGGCACAGGAACAACTCTATATATTTCAGTTAAGTGAGTTTGTGATTGGAGATCATGGCGTTGCTCAACAGGTGGTGAAAACAGGGGTGTTTCTGTGACGGAATAAGGCTGGAAATCCTCAGCTGTGACTCCTGCCACAGACACAGGTCACAGTCAAACAATCGTAACCCTCTTGGAGTTGGCTAGAAAAGTTGCCAGCACCTCCTGAGTTTTTTTTTTTTTTTTTTCTTTCACTGGGTTTGGTGTAGTTCCAGATGTTAGCCCAGGCAGCAAACAGCTAACATGATTTCACACATTCACGGTGTTCTAGAACAGTGTTAAATTTTTCCAAAGCAGATTGTGCAAACAGCGTGCGCCTTGTTGTGTTCATGCCTCCAAGATAATTCATAAAAATCATAATTTCCACTTTGAAGATGCTAGCTACAGATACCGATTGACTTTATTCATCCATAAGGGGAACATTATTTTCTATCAGCTCCAGAAAATAACACTCAATTAAAATCAAAATTTTAATCATTTATTTTTATTATGGTTTTAACTTGTCTTACATGTGTTTTATACTCTGTCCCTCAAAGACCTAAACAGCTGCTGACCTGAGGCATCTACCATCCTAAAATGTTGAATAACTTTTTAGCCACTAATCCTGTCATTACATGCAAATAATTCAGGCAGAATGTTGTTTCTCAGCTTTCAGTGGCATCACATATGACCTGCTTGGATGTTCAGAATCTTTGTAGTGAATGTCAAAACATTGTCATCTTCTGCAACACTAATTAACCTATAAAACTCATGTAGTTTGAGAAATGATAGTGGGTGCAGATGCAATATTTTGCTAAAAAAAAGTCACTTTTCTCTGTTTAGACTAGTGGGAAACGACTGAATCACTGAAAATGGAAAAATTCAGAATATAATATAATTAATAAAATGGAAAAAAAAATAGTTATAGGACTTGGAGTACTCTTTCTCCAGCTTTACTTGTAGCCGTACTAGGAAATGTTCATCCCAGATGTTCAAGGACTCTCAGGTGTTTGTGTTAAAGGCAGCTGCTGGGGATGAAACGCTTGGTTTGAGATCAGGAAGTATACTTCGCCTCTAAACTTTGGTTACTTACAACTTAGAGGAGGATTTAATTTCAGCTGGTTGGATTTGTTTTTCTCCCCCCTCACATTTTTCTGTCTTACATGAAACAGTTGGACCCTGGTTCAGAATGGGACCTAGGATATCACGTATCAATAGCCTGTGATAAAAGTTCAGCAAGCAAAGCTGATATATTGTCGCTGTCCCAAAAGGGAGGATAATTTATGAAACCTTGTCCTCAGCTACCTTTTGTGCACATAGTAGCTTTTATACTGGCTTCCAAGCAGCTCCTGTATATTGATGCCATTTTTATAATCTCAGTTTTCCCTTATTTCCCACAAATAAAGGAGGGGAAAAACTCATAATGGAATTCAGCCAAGGCATTGGATTATAAATGAGGTCTGCGCCAGGCTTCATAACGTTATTTAGATTCCTGTGTACAGAGACCCGTGTTCCAACTCCCATCAGCACTGCGACAGAATCAAATGTGAATATAAGCTGATATAGGGAAATTGGTTTGTAATGTGCTGATGCTTTGGAGACCCTGCGCACAGGCAAGAAAAGGAAAAACTGCAGTTTTTAGCACATGCAGAGTGATGTTTTAATTACTTGAATTAGAATGATAACAACCACCCCCTCCTATCCCAGAATGAAACAAATTAAAAGGGTTACACTGAAAGTCAACCCATTTTTTTTTTCTCGAGGAATGCCTGGTGTTATCAGGCTGTGTTTTTATGTTTTGCCCAGTCATGTTTGCACAGTTTCTTTGTAGGTTTTAAATTTATTCTTGTTTCTTGTGGCATTTGTGAACGTGTCGTGTGTTTCTCAGTGGCATAACTGTGATAATGCTCTGACAGAAATAAGACTGATGAGGGAAGATGGAGAATGACTAATGTGTGTATTCAGTGTGTTTGCAGATGGAGAACCTTTTAGCATGTCCTGCTGCACATCTTTGACGCCGCTACATAATGTATATGTGTCCACATCAAAATGGCTGGAAACTTGTCCGTTCATTAGCCAGCCTTTTAAGATTTTGTATTTGATGTTGAAAATGTTGCTGCGCTTTGATCAAAAGCTGACGAGAAATTGATGTCAGTCTCTCTCTTTTTTTTTCTGGTTTTCTTCAAGTTGTAGAGACAGTTATTATTGGTGGTAAACAAACTGTTTTCTAGTTTTCATGTCACTGTGAAGGTGCTATTAACTGATGATGAACCAAAATGATACTTGAAGCAGAGGAAGATGTAGTTCAGATTGTAAGTTCTGAAAGTGTTACAACTCAATTTTGCAAGTTGTTAGGCCAGTAAACTAATTAAATCTGAATTAAAGCTGCACAATATATCGTTTTGAGCATCGTCATCGCGATGTATATGTACGCAAAAGTCCCATTGCAAGTCCTGTGGAGTAGAAAGCAAATGAATTCAATATGTTCTCATCTAATTTCAAGGGTATGTAACAGACACTGCGCACAGCGATCCACCGTTCCCAATCATTCTTGATCAGTTTGAAGTTAGTTACTGGTAACAGCATTGGAAAATGAGCAACGAACCAGAGAAAATCACCACAAATGAAGATTTGGTGCCAAAAAGAAAAGAAACATCAGGTATCTGGAATTATTTCGGCTACAAGAAGGATAATACTGAAGCCCATGTTCTGTGTCGACGGTGCTTTGCTCCCGCTGCCACGAAAGGAAGCACGACTAACTTGCTAATATATACTCCTCAGTAGTTTTTCATATCGCAATATATATCGCAGGGTTAAAAAAATCTCAATATCAGTTTTTTCCAATATCGTGCAGCCCTAATCTGAATTCATCGCCACAAAACTGTGTATTTTAGTCTGTTTTAAATCAGTTTATGGATGAAAGCCATGTTTCTGATTTAGCAAATCGTTAACTTGGGCCTTAATACTTTCTTTTTACTTTACTTAAACTTTCCCATCGGTGAACTGTACATTAATGTAACTCAGTCATAAATACATTTACCAAAAGTGCTTCAATAGGAAAAGATTCAGCCCCCCCAAAAAAGTCTAATTTAATTTTAAAAAGTTTTTTTATATATATAATTGTCTCTGTTCTTTAGTCTTAGTGACACTGAACTCTATAATATGTTTTTGAGCTGTAATCAGAATCATAATGACAACTGTGCCCATAAGAAAATCCAGAAATTTGTAAGAAAAAAGAAAAAAATCTGCATCTGCAGGTGAAAAAATGCTCACTTTATGTTGAAAGCTTTTTCCGAATCGTCCTATCTCCATGTTGACGTAGAGTCACACCTTTAGTTTTGTATCAGCAGAACTCGACCTCATGAAACGGTAAAAATATGTTAGAAAAAATAAATCTTGAACTGCTTCCAATGAGAAGTGTTTAGTCCAGCTGTCTTTCAGTGAGACTGTACTTAACTTAATTCACTTTCCAAAGGCTGAACTGAAGTTTTTTCACTGCTTTATTCTGAACCACTGGACAGGTTGAGTTGATCTCTTCATTTGTTTGTTGGTTTGAATCCAAAATATTGTAGTAAAACATCAGTGACACCACAACACAAGCTGCAGAATTACATTTTTTTCGTCTGGAAACTTTGGTAGATTTAAGAATAAATCAGAGCTTCAGTACCCTGTGGGAAACGAGAATGACTACAAGAGAAAGTAGAGAAAATAGTCTAAATGGAGCGTACATGTAAATGATTTTTATGCAAGTCTTTGTCAGGAGACACAAGCAGTACAAAAACTTAAAATAACTCTTTTAGTACTTCATGTGGTTCTGCAGATGTATCTTGTGATTCTCTATCATATGGGAACCTGAACTACTCATGTCTCACATCCAGACATCCATCACCTTCATCTCAACCTCTGAAGAGCTTTGTAGATTTCAGAATTATGCAGAATGAGAATGAAGTTACACTTTAAAGCTGCGTATGACTTTTGTCCCCAATATTTCATAAAATCTGTAAAACCCGACAAATTTGTAAGTCTTTCCATGATTATGCACCTGAATGTCTTCACTCACGGTGATCAATTTTGAAGTGTACTCCACCATAAACAATCCATTTGTGTACAAACAGAGCCAGTAGGTCACTCTGGGTTTTTTTAAAAATTCATCACGACTTGCATTGCAAGAAACGGAGTTCCACGCAGCTGCAGTAGGAAAAAGCAATGAAGCCGTTTCTGTGTTTGTTGCTGCTGCGGCCATAATGCAGCTGCGTGGAGCTCCGCTTCCCACAATGCATGTCGTGACAAAGAAAATTCCTGTGTGACCTACAAATGGATTGTTTAAGGTGGAGTATACTTAGAAATTGTTCACTGTGAAGGAAGAGATTCAGGTGATTATCATGGAAATATTTCTGGATTTGTGGTACTTAGGTTACGACTCAGGTTTTACAGATTTGATGAAAAGTTGGCGACGAAAGTCATTTGCAGCTTTAATATAGATGTGTGCTGGTTTAAAAATAGTTAAATATAATTAAAATGAACACAACAATTCAAAAGCAGGACACTTCTGCGCTAGCATAAAGTAGTAATCTTGTAGATGATGTTAACTCTGAGTAGACTTGCCTACTGGGACAGAGAAGATGGAAAAGTGTGGCTTTTTGCAGTGTTGTGGGAAAATTAAACTTTCATCTCATCTTCCATTCTTCTGCACAAAAGAACTCATAACTTCAGCACTTTGGCAGCATTTTGTATAATCTTCAAGAACCTAAGAACATGGAAGCAGAGGGAGAGCGGTATGACATGTCATGAGCTGTTGTGCAGAGAGGCAAGACATGTTGGTTTTTCCACCTTACTTACTACAAGGTTA
Organism: Ostorhinchus cyanosoma; assembly: GCA_029814465.1. Taxonomy (NCBI): domain Eukaryota; kingdom Metazoa; phylum Chordata; class Actinopteri; order Kurtiformes; family Apogonidae; genus Ostorhinchus; species Ostorhinchus cyanosoma. The sequence goes on from JAPTYQ010000011.1 coordinate 13,275,929, forward strand.
ACTTTGGGGAGTTTTGATGGAGGCAAACATCGTCTGTTTTGGCAGCCCAACCTAGTACACCTCAGAAGTTGGTCCCAAGAAAACAAGCAACAACGTTCCCTCTGCAGTTCCAACCCAGTTCACTCGCTCAGCTGCATAACATACAAACTGAAATAGCTAGATGTCTAATCCATCCATTAAATGTAATTGAGACTGAAACGGTGCATTAGAGCCAGTCGGTAGGATTGAGCTCAGAGACGAAAATTGTAGGGATTAGAAAAATATCAAATATATGTACATGCTTGTATTTTTCCCACAGTGAGAAAATACTGCAGAAAAGTCTCTTAGTTGAGCAGCTAAAATTACCTTGTCAATCGTGTACCAGCTGCAGACTAGTTTTCTGCTTGTCTCGCTGGCACCCGAAGAAAAAGGGATGTAAAAGGGTCAAAACAAGCTCTGTTTGGATGGTTTTCAGGGCCATGTGTCTAATGGGTGGTTTTTAATGAGAAGAGGCTATGACGCCTGATTTAGAACTGCAGTGACAGGCAGTCAGAAGGAAAAAGCAATCCCCTTCCCATCTCTGGCGTACTACCATTATTTGTTGTCATGATGCACAGAACGTTCCAGCGAAAATAGCAGCAGAAAACTGCAAACAAAGTCAGTCCCATGCATTTCTTTTTCTTTTTTTTTTTTTTTCTCATCTTGTCAGCTTTCTGTCAAGGATGTGCTTAAGACTTCTTCTTAAAAGCTTTGCAAATGTAAATATGAACCTCCAGTTGCCAGCGAGCTTTGAGAATAACAAAAGAAAAATTTGTCAGAACAGTGCCTTTGCTCTGTTTTTAATGTGGCAAAATTAGCACACCAGAGGAAAATAGTGCTAAAAATTCAAGGCAATCCCCCTGAATGATCACACACTGAAGTGACGAAATGAGATGGTGTAAAGATAAATCATATTATGTATCTCGAGGGTAATACACATTGCAAATGGACAGCCTACTTTGATTCTTATATTCTCCAGGGAACACAGTCGTAATGTTGTACTGGGAGAGCGTGGCTAGTCTTTTGATGCCTTATTTGCATCGACAACTTGCACAGCTGATGTAGATAAAAATGGAGTAAACCATTCCAGAGCAAGATTTGATAGATTGTGTGCACAAGAACCGTTGACCGAGTATGTGTTGAATGTAAAGCGTTTGAAATCTCCCTCTGGTGGCCAACAGCAGCGAAGGTCATAAATCCTGACAGTGTATGTTATGAAGCTATATTTGTATGTAGCCGGGTATTTTTGAAAACAGAGAATTCCCCCTCTCTGTTTAAAAAAAAAAAACTCATGCAGACTTGGTCGTTTTTGTAAAATTCAGCGTTTATCCATTCCCATATACGTGTCTATATTATCAAGTGCATGCCAGGCCTGTAGATGGCAGTGTAGTGGGACGATCAAGTACCATTAACCAATCAGAATCCTGAAAAGAATCTCAATAAAATGTCACTTCCGCTATGAACCTATGGAGATGTAGTTTTCTTGGGTCCAACCCCAAGACATGTAACCAATAAAATGCAGTTCTCAAATAAATTTTTCTCTCTATTTACCCTTTCTTGAACAATTTATCACCATTTATTATAATATTGTCCATGTCTCTTCAATAAAATTCTGGTATTTTCCCATATTTATTAATACACTGATCATGTTAGATTTTCATAAAAACTCAAATGAAAGTGAATTGTCATATCAGAAACTGAGAAAAATGACGAAAATGGGACTTTTTCAACAAAATATATCATTAACTGAGCATAAACCGGTGTCTCCATTCACTGTCATCGACACTGTCAACTCCACGGGTTTTACTGGCGAATCAATGCTGTAGAAGACGACGGTGTTTCCATGGTAACTACGGCGCCTCTGAACGTCCAATTGGGTAATATCCGATGACCATGAAACTGCATTTTGTACCAGTTATTTACATGTATAGATTGGTTTAATGGATCAGAAGTTATTAAACGTTTTATATCGGTAGATGATGTTGCTAATGCAGAAATAAAAATAAATCCATGTATAAACTATGTTTGTTTTTGAAATAACCTTTACCTTTACATATATGCTTATATTGAATATTCTATAATGGGAATGTATGCGCATAAAGTAGCAATAGTTATAGTCACTAAATGATGAGTTATAAATGGTTTTACTATTCATATTCCCGGGTAGATTTAGTAAACACAAATATGCGATGTTAGTTGACATTTAGTAGAATAATGCACAATGTAGCTCTGTAGCTTTTCTAATGACAGCTGACTGGTTTTGTGGAATTAATGGCAGAATTTAGCATAACCACACCGACTTTAACTGAATATCAGAGACAATGAAATGACATTTTATAGCCTGTTATTCGGACTTTGTTTTTTTGTGTGTTTGTATTCATTATAATAATAATTATGAGGGTCATTCTAAGTGACTTTGGAGAATCTTAAAAGTTTACTTGAGTGCGTAACACCCTAGATTCGATAGTTAAAAGCCTGTTGTGGATTGGAGTTTGTAGTGGCTTTGAGGGTATGTAATTATGTGTCTGTGTTGCTGTTGAACAAGTAGCGCATAATAATGATATGGACAGATGAGTGATAATCATGACACACTTTAATCAATGGAATATTTAATGCACAAGACCTGCAGGAGACTCTGATAACTGTTGCAAATGACTCGGTACAAGAGTGAATTTGAACCAATCATATTTTTTTTTTGCTTAGAGGGACTAACGGAATCATCAGCCCAAAGTGTGATCTCATCAGTCGGGGTCGCAAGCGAGGAAAGGGAGACGGACCTCACCTATTTACCCAGAAGCAGTCTGTCTTCTTTATCTCATCATATATTTCAATCACAAGAGGCGGCTTTTAGGAATTTTATTTCCTGAGCTGTAGCAAACGCTTGACCCTCATCAGTGTAGTCTAGCCTCCTGTGTTCATCAGAAAGCTCCTGTGTCCACTGGCTTTTTTTTTTCAACTGATGATGTGCTCAGCTATCAGCCAAATTTCCTTCTTCTATCAGCAAGAGGAATTTTGCCAAAGCTGGAGATGTACATATTCTCCGCTAGTACTTTCTCTATACGAAGACACGCTGCAAACTAGGGTTTTATAATGATATGGTAGGCAGACTCCATGCAGAAGTGAAGGGAACATAATGGGGGATCTCCCTCTCTATTTAGCACAAACATGCCACCCCGTTAGATGATCAGGTTCCCCAATGATCATTATTACAAGTCCAACCCTCTCTCGGCCCGGCAGACTTGCGCGCACACACTTACATACCCATCCTGGATAAATACGCCATGGGTAATTATAGCGGGGAAGCGTGTCTTAGTGGAGCTGTCAGAACTGTAATTGCTCGAGGGATGGTGGGCTATCGAGAGGCAAATCGCGCTGCAAGTGCAACACTGACAGTGGCGAGCGACTTTGATTATAAGGAAAAAGGGTGAGAGATAGAGGTTATCACCCAACCCTTTCTCATATCTCGGATGTTATGAACAAGGATGTCTATTTAACATGAGATAAGTAGACAGCTTTAAAAAAGTAGCAGAGTAAATAAGAACACACATTACCTTCACTGCGAAGCAATTGCCCTGTTTTTTTCTTCCTTTTTTTTTTTTTTACTTCTCTCACACACACATACACGCTCATCCTTTTCAGAGGATGGTCATGCCACAGTGTTTAGTCTAGATGAATATTACAGTGCACTTGTCTGGGCTTAAAAAGGTAACATCCGTACCTATATCACATCAAACATGAGACGAAGAACGCCTCCTCTTGTTAGAAGAAATTGCCAAGGGTAAATGTGTGAACTAGCGTGCTCACTCAGCTTTGCCATCGTGAATTGCCCATTTCTTTGCCAGAAGCTTTGGGGGAGGGAAAAAAAAGGGGGGGAAAAAAGGATTGAACGCTAGCCAAAAATGGGATTTTAATTTCTAAGAAATTCCCATCTGTTTGTCTATGTGTGCATGGGGAGTGTGAAGATGGAGAGAAGAGAGTAAAGGAGAGAGCAGGGGAAAAAAAAACAACAAAAAAAAAACTATATCCTGGGTGAAGCAAAGAACTAAAATCATGACTTTCAAATGAACAACAAGCTGCTCATGGAGATTGCTTGTGAAAATTACAAGTCATAATGTCATCAGGAAATCAATGGAGACTATAAAGGTAATCATAACAGTGCAGTGTGTGAGCTGGGGCCGAATTGCCACTCTGTTTGTAGTTTTCACCTCAGTAGATAATTGCACTGGACAACCTGAATCAAGTCTATTCATGCCGAAACATTTTACATACATCTCCACATGTCATGAAGCTAATTGCATTTCAAAGAGTTATTGTGCCACAAAACCAAATATTGATTGAATGCAAAACATGCAATCTGCGAGTGTAAGCATGTGAGCAAATGGCTAATTTGATTTCAATCTTCACGGCCTCGACGACGTTTTTGGGCAGACTAACCTCGCGTGTGTGAATCGAGATGAAAGTCATTGCATAGTTAGTTTAAGAATATTTCAAAATATCTCAATTGTGAGCTTATATGGGGAGAAAATGAACTTAATTGAAAGTGGCATACAATTGCCCAGCATTAACCTAGCGTGAAATTTGTCTTTAGCTATCCTGGGCAGTGCCGAGCTACAACTTTGCCACATTCTATTCAGAATGATTGGAGGATTTGTTATTGTTATGTATCATCCTGGCAGGAGGTGGATGTTTGCCACCACTTAGATATCACAGTTGCAAGAGATGGGCAGTTTCTGTATCGTCACTTTAAGACTGAAATAATTTGGATAGAACAATCAAAATTTACTTGAAACACACACTCGGTCGTGACTGTCACTGACACGCGACTGTAACACAATTATTTTAGCAGCACTCAGGCTTTTACAGGCATGTTTTATTTTCTACAGTTATTTATGGACAACATAGCATTTGTTTTCACGATACCTT
>JAPTYQ010000011.1:13289935-13301704 GCA_029814465.1 Ostorhinchus cyanosoma
GTGCCTGTACAGACTGATAGAGTATATTCTTTCACTCGTCGAGGTTGAATCCACTGAATCCAGGACCACCAGTATGTTGACAGTGTTTGTTTTCCTGCTGCCTCCAGGTCTTGAAATCCTCCTTGTCTGAATCTATGATCAGATGATGCTCCGACTACTTCAGATTAAGTTTATGAACAGACCTATAGTAAAACAAACAGATGGTTACCCGTCACTTTTAATCATCAACTTGGGTTCGTATTTGGGCTCCGGGCTGCTAGCATAGCAGTACATGACATACACAGGGCAGGCAGATGAACTATGAGCTGAACATCCAACTGTGCTTTTTTTTTTTTTTTTTACTTTGTTTTTTCTCCTGTATTTGATTGACTTTAGCTTTAGAGACTTGCATTTGTTTTCAAGAATGAAGTGACCATTTTACCGGCCTTTTCTCATCATATCTGTAGGTTTCTGACACTGTCTTTCTGTTATAAAAGCTGCAACAATGAGCAGCTCAAACGTTTACCAATCAACCTTCATTATGCTGTAACACATAGGAGACCTGTTCTTCAGTGTTTCATTCTCCAGTGCTGGTGGGAAAACAGATAATGTTGGAGCTTCCAGTCTTTAATTATTTAATCCTTTTAGTTCTGGGTTTTATTAACCATCCTTAGTATTAACTTAGAAACTGGTCTTTTCAAAAATTGCACACCATCGCTCCCTAAAATCAAGTCCAACACTCTGAATAATTCCACTTTATTGTGAATATACCAATATGTGTTATAAATGAATCGCTTGACAGTTGAAACATCATGGATTCTGGGTTGGATTCATGTTTCTATGTGTTTGTTTTTATTTTGAAAGTACTTGCGGTGAAGTTGATGTGATTTTACTGTCACCACTGTCAGTTCTATTATTGTTATTATTCTATTATCATCTATTATAAGAGCATGAAGGGGTTTTATATGAAAAGGCAAAGAAAAATAAGTGTAAAAACCAAATTCGAAGTTCCTACAAAAAAAAAAAAACTTGAATGCTCTTAAATGATGGTGGATTTAGAATGAAATGGATCATTATGGAATTTCTGGATCAGCTAGTAAATATTTGTAATATTTGTATGCAGATTTTGTATATAGAATATTTTTATCTCCGATTTTTTTTCAAAGCAACGACTGCCCTCATTTCTCATAAATGAAAATTGTCCAAATGTACTCTACCATTTTGACTATACTTAGGGTTCATGCTCTCCACAGTCGGTTAATTTTCTTTCTAATTATTCTTTTTTTTTGAGCTGAAGGCACATGTTCACAATGATGTCACAACTAATCGACAAATCACCTGAAGTGGTTTGATTATTTGACTTGGAAAAAGTAATGTAGAAATCCTCTCCTCCATCTCCTCAGAAGACCAAGACCTGCTTTGTGTAAAATATTCAATCCAAAATGTGCTGCAGTTGTTGACTTCCAGGTGCAGACAGACTCACAGACAGACAAGCAGATGGACTGATTGTTAGACATTTTCAGGGAAGGGGAAATTTTGTATTTTGAGTAATATTTCTTCACACACCGCATGTACCGTATAAAAGAACCATGTGGTTTGCGCTCACGTCTGTTTATGTATTCAGGACTTCCACGCGAGGAGCAGCCGTCATCAATTCATAAAATACAGCCATCCATGATCATTATACAAGAAATGTAGGTCTGGGCAGCGATGTGGAAGAGAGGTTGGGCTGGTTTATTCTAAAAAGAAAGGGCGAATTTAGCCTATCTGTGGCAATTATCCAATGTGGGACAGGTCAGGAGAATGATAATGGCTTCAAGTTTTCATGCAGAACAATCATAAATGTGTGGAGAGGTGTGGCACATGGAACAATGTGCAAAATTTTGGTGTGTGCAGAAAAGTAAGGTTTTTTTACTTGCTTATATTTTGTAAAGCCTATTTGTCATAGACTTGGTAAATTTAACATAAACTACGCTGAAGTTATACTTTCCCACTTAAATAGGCAAAGCACAAAATGCATCTCTACTTCATCTGTTCACGCATCAGTCACAGCGAAGTTCAGAGAGACTTGAGAGACTAAACAGGAAGTGAACAGGAAGAGCTGGGGTCAAACTACCAACCATTCCTGAGCCACATAGCATGTGCTTCTTCTAAACATTTTCCTCCTTATGCCCACAGGGATCCAAAGATGAAACTGCTATCATTTCTCTTTCTTGCTCCTTTTTTTTTTCTTCTTTATCAACACTTTATTTTTTTGTTTGAAATGTTTTGGGGTCTTCAAAGAAATGCATCATGAAAAGCACACTTTACAGTAGACTGTTATTTTATGCTAACCCATTTCCTGGATGTATAAGGGAAATGCTGGGCTATCTTGTTGAACCTCCGTCTCTTCTTCGCTGGTCCCAGCTGAGTGCCTTCATCATCTCAGAGAAGGCCTCTGAAAGGATGTTTACACATAGACTGTGCACATAGTCCTTGGTGCTCCTCTTTTCAAAGGATTCATTTCCCAGCTTGCATCGTGGTTTGGCCTGTGAGGGCAGGCAGATAGGCGTGTGGGTAGTGACCCGTCTGCTTCTCTGAGGACTCTGAAAAGTCCAGTCTCCACTTGGCTGAAGCCGCTGGGAGAGTGACGGAGGAGTGTGGAGTGGGATGCTAAGTTCAAGCTTAAATTCATAAATCTTTGTGGATGTCTCTCAGCATGTAGCTGTGGAGGGAAAAAGAGAATACAAGGAAAAAGCAAGCGAGGACTGAGCGAAAATCAGTTTCTGTGGAATGGACAAACGCGTCCAGAACACCTACTGTATTCAGCCAGTATAGTCCAGGGGACTGAAGACGACCTCAGAATAATTCATTTTACACCTCCTACATATTGACTTGCTCCTGTACTGTGATTGTGCTGTCCATTCCAAGGGAAAACCGAACCCATTCTTAGGTGTATCTGAAAGGCGGGTGAATCATTTTAAAAGTGGACGAATAACTAAAAGTGACAGACTCTCACATTGTAATATAAAGGTTGAACAGGTAGCTCCTAATATTGCAGAAAGAACTGTCAGTGTCGAAATTAGTTTAATCTCAATTTCAATGATTCCTTTTTGTGTCTAGATATTTCATGTGCTTTCAAAGTCAGCAACTGTTTAAGCCGCCATTTTCAGAGGAGTTCATTTAAATGCGACGTTGCGTAATGGCTGTTTGCCATAGCGATAAAGATGGGACTGCAGACAAAAATAGCAAAGTATACTTGGAGTTTGGGAGCAGAAGGGGATGAGAGAGAAAGTAAGGACTGAAAGCTCAACAATAACACATAATCTGCAACTCTGCCACTTTTTTGCTTCCCCTTACTGGGAGACAGCTGCTCTACCTAGCTATTCCCTGGTGGTTTTGATGGATTCTTCCTCTCAGAAGAGGCAATGACTCCTTGGCTTTAACGCAGCGTGCAGCAAGCCGAGGCCCAGCAGCGTTTACACAGGAATGAGTCTGAGAGATATACTATTGAAGACAGAATACCTTCAGCAGGGCTCAGAAAAAAAAAGTGATATTCTTTGTAACTTAGTTGACTTTGATTTAATACAACATGGATGGTGTAAAATATTGTAATTCATCGGAAATGCTGAACAAATCCAAATTAAGCCTATAGCCAGCGTATTTTCGGGTAAGATTTGAATATGTCATACTAACTCGGGCGGAAATTGAACTGGAGATGTCCCCATAGTTGATACTGACCTGCCTGTCTTGAGGACTCCATCACAAGTATTGTTCCAACAATCCCACTTCAAAAGAATGCTAAACCACATTTCTGTTTTATGCAAATACTTGGAGACAAAATTAGACTTAGAAACACTTGCATTGAACTAATCTGTTTCTCTTGTCTGTCAACTGCTGCGCAACTTTGCATAAAACAACAGATTTTATTCTTTTTATATTTGCTTTTCAGTCAAAGAAAGGAAAAGCAAATCGTGAATTATTTAGGCCACCTTTTGCAATATCATAGTGGAATTTGTGTAATTCAAAGGAAGACAGTGAGGCAAGCCATAGCATTCCTCTCGAAGAACTCACAAGTATTTGTTGAATTATGTATGTTACAGCATGAGACAGGAGCCGCTGATACAGAGGGACTGAGACTTGAGATTACAGTGGACCATATGACCTTTTCTTTCATGAAAAATTAACTGATCTGATATTGAGCAGATGAGGCTTTATTTAGCACAAACCTCCAGTGAGAACTGAGAAACTGTTTCCAACTTTGCTTGTTTTATCATCAAAAGCTGGATCCTTGTGAAATTGTTTTCCCTGTAAATCCTCTGTTTATAGCACAGATTGTTTTGTGGGTATTTATTTATATATATGTATATAATTGTCTCCATTAGAAAAAAATTTTAATAGCTTTGCAGTGTGGCACTTAAGTAAATGTTTCACTCCTGCTTCATCTTAGTCTTCTTTTGCTGAATACCGATGCATTATAAAGGTTTCCATGTGCCATTGTGCTTTCTGTTTCCACTGAAAAGTTGTCCGTAGATGTATAATAGAAAAAAGGCAGGTTGGTGAGTAAACAGTCTGCCAGTGCTAGCCTGTAGGTGCCAATCTGCCTGGTAGTTTGATGTTGGAAAACCTAAGACACTCTCCAATGCATCAGAATACTGTATCTCTACTCCAAATCCAAAATTCGCTCTGCGTACTGTGTGCTTGTTTTTCAAAGCACACAACACCTTTAAAAATTCCAAACTTCCCCAACTACTTCTGCTGCTCAGGCAGGTAGAAAATCAGCAGCGCTTTGATGTCATAAAAAAGTTAGTCCCTGCTCTTGCCGTCATTTTCCTTTGCCAAATGAGTCACAGATGAAAAATACCATATTATACAGCAGGAACGTCAAGCTGTCACTTAGGTAATGAAGTTGGTGCAAACCATTTGTCTTATTTTGTCACGCTTTTACCCCATTAGTCATACCGCGCTAACCATTAGCTCCTCAGGAACCCCCTTCACCCAAGGACACTTAGGCTCTCTCTCCAAGTGCGACTGAGTCCCGTTGATGTAGCGTGGAAGACGACACGGTGGGAGAAGGAGGGATGGAGGGAGCAGAGGCTGACACCATGAGAAGAAAAGAGTGATCGACCATGTTAGAGAGACTTTAGCCCAGTTTAAGAGCGGCTTTTTATTGATTAAACCAAAAATAGAAAGGTAGATTAATCTGTCAGAATTACTGCGTTGTGAAAAGTTTTCATGTGTAATTGCTGTACAAGTCATCAAACCAAACTTTTACACCACTACAGTGAATTTTAGATATGAATTGGGGCTGGCAAAGGAGGATTTATTTGTGGACATGAAATGTTGAATAAGAGGAAAGGGATGGAAAGTGAGCACGGTGGCTAAATACAGCTTCAGGGGAAAGTGGAGAGGATAACGGAGTACACTGACAGGAATGAATACAGCAAGATAAGTGAGGAAGACCACGTAAGATACTCCAACTATAGTCTAATAAATATGGAGTAATATAAAGGGAGCGAAATCGGAAAAAGAAGAGTCGGGCAGACCAACGTATAGTGACTTGACCATCGTAGGATTTGTGGAGTTATATCTTCAGGGTACAGTTGTTTGTCCTACGACAGGGTTATTACTCAGCCATGTGTGGTAAACACTAACTGCTTTATGAAAGCCAGAGGCAGGGCCACACAAAGTGCAGTAAAAGTAAAGTGCTTTTGTTGTCTTATAGCATGTTTTACAGCATATCCATATTGAGATATTGATGGTGCATAGCATCCTTTTCATGTAGAGGACTTTTTAATGCTTCTCTGAGGAATTGGACTCCTGGGAGAAGCAGTTTTTTGTAATATTTAATGTTGTTTCAAGAAATGGTCGGCGCAAGCTGAGACACTGATCTCGAGGTACTCTGCAGATATGAGAGCAGTGCATTGTACAACCAATGTCAGGACGAGGAGGAAAGTCCCACAGGAGATATCCATAATGGGAAGGTTGGGGTTGGATCAAGTCCCTCATGGTTTACATGTAGAAACATTGTCCAATTGTAAGCAGGATGAAGGGAACAAGAGTGTATGTATGAAAGATTTATTGCTTTAAAAAAATAAAATGAAATAAAATAAATCTATCTATCATCTATCTATCACGTTGCTACTGTATGCTAAGTGAAACCAGTTTTCTGAACTTCCATATTGGAACACAGTAGAGCAGTAGAATCCTGCCCAGGTCACATCTGATGGAATCTGATAGTGGATTGCAGATTTTAGTCGTATGGTACTGCACATTCTGAAAACACCTGGGATTAGACAATATCTCTATCACAGGCAAAGACGAGATACACAAGTTCCATGTCCTTTCAGAGACATTATACTGAAAGGAAATTTAGGGAGGGAGAGGGGGGATCAAGCACAGCGGCTTTAAATATCAGAAATATTCCATTTTACACTCTGCTGTAAGGCTATCCTTACTGCCATCACTATCTATTCAGTAATTTGTTATTAAACTGGTTTTTACATGTTACAAAAAGGCACCCCCAGTGCCTTTTATAAATGGCTTAAGATGTTGAAAAAGAGACCAGATAAAATAATGAACAGAAGAGACACAGAAAATTGCACCCTAATTTCACCAAATATACAGGCTGAATCAATGTGTCAAAACAGTTATAATGTATTTATAATTGTTTATTGATGCTTGTTTATTCACAACTTAATTAAAAACCTAATTACAGATAATTTATCATTCCCTCAAGAAGGCATTTTTATTGTAGGAAAAAACTATTATTGGACTATATGCATTTAAGAGATGAGTACAAGTCGACACATCAAATCCATCACACAAATTGACCAGGTGTGTGTTTAACTGCAGGTGTGATTAAATAAAGCCTAATGGTTCTAACTGAACTGCATCCTGAGAGCTGGATGAGGGCCACGTGCACTGTTAGCCGCTGCTCTGACAGATGCCAGGGGGCAAACACGAGGGAGGGGACTAATTACCGGACAGCTGCCCAGCAGACCCTCACCCTGCCCTGGGGACAACCGTCTATCTCACACCCCTGTCCTCAAATCCTGGACCCAAGACCTGGCACCATCGTTGCCAATTCCAGTCAGTCTCCATCACAGGAGGTTGATAGCAGGCCTTGGGGGAGTTACGGTGGTTCACGCACAAACATTAATCGGAAGAAAGCTTATAGTAATATATTGGCTAATTCATCCCATGAAATATATTATTACATAATAGTCGTGGTGGTGGATAAAGCTGGTGTTAAACATTTCCTCAAGCAGTTAGTAAATGAATACTAGAAAGTCATCACAACCTGTCATGGAATACAGTTTATCCCCTAAATGGTGGATGGTTTTATGCTTCTGCATCCGCCACCAATTTAGCATTTGACAACTTCTAATTCCCACTGTGGATATAAATGTTTCATAGTTTGGTGCCACAGCAGACTAATAATATCTCAATTGATGCTTTGAGTAGACTGTCCTTCACCCCTTACTAGGATGGGTAAGAAAGGTATTTGTAAGAAAATTGAGGTCACTACTGAGAGGAGGACTGGCTGTAGGCCCAAAAAATATAGAGTGTTGAGAGGTTGAGGCAGACTCATTTTGTTGGAATTGAGGGCCTACCCAGCAGACTGCTCATCTTGCTGTTGGCATAAGCGTGAGAAGAGGAGCTAAAGGTTGAAATTATGCACCCAGAAAGCATTTGGCTCGGGTGAAGAAAAAGTGCAATGCAATAATTAAGCGGCACAATAAAAATGATTAGAACTGCTTTTGACATTCTCGTTGCGAATAACTTGCGTTTAATTGCAATCACAAATTTTAAATGCCAGTTTTATGTTCCATGGCTATAAGCTGTTTAAAGTTCAATAGCTATACTCTTTAAATCTCCCTCCAATTTCTGCTGGGAGGCAGCGAGAGGGAATGGAAACGGAGAGAATAGGATGAAGCACTAGACAAAAGTATGCAAAATTAGTATCCAAAAAAGAGAGGGGGGGGGGTGTAAGTGGGTGTGAGCGGGTGTCTTTACTGTTAAGTGCTGGACCGTGTGGCTTACTGGCCTTGAGGAGGACCCATGTGGCTCAGCTCGAGGCTAGTTAGCTATTCAGCCACAGCATCTGTTGCAGGCTAATGGATGTTATAACCTCATAAACGTCATGAAATTGGACATTATCCCTTAATTAAAAGAACAGAGATGCATTACAATGATTAGAGTGGCACTCCAGTGGACCTGCCACACGCTCCAGTAATGCTTCAACAGGATGCACAGCTCCTGAGCAAGGTGTTGGCATGGGATAGGGGCATAGCTTTAATGAGCCAATTGCTGTTAGAAGTTACAAACGCAAGGGTGCTGTCAAGTTTGGAAAACACGCCCAAACTTCCTGCGAGGCATTGTGTTGACCTTTAATAAGCTTTTAGTGCTTTGGAAACATCCCCCAGACTTTTCCCCACTCGTTCTTTTTTTTTCTTTTTCCTCTGTTTTTATTTGGGTTGAGGAGCTTTTGATGATGATTTGAGTGTCTTCGCAGTGATTATGTGCACAGCATTAGCACAGCCGAAACAGCTGTGCTATAAACCAGATATAAAAACAAAGCTTGATGCTTGTGTTCCACAGCACCTGGGCCATCAGTGCCCAATAAATACCAGCAACCAATCAATCTCCTTGCCAGGAGTTTAATGAAACAGTAGGTGAGGAATGTGAGGTCTGAACTAAGTAGCCTGCATGTAAAGATATGGGACATATTAACCCTTGTGCCGGCCTTTTATTTGAAGACGAGTCAAGGCCAGCGGAACAGTTAAAATTCTTGGAGCGAGTCGTTGTCTGTGCCGTAAAGGTCACGAGAGGCCTACACTCACATATCTGTCACTGCATGTCATGTGGCCTGTGCAAGAAAATGTCACATTGTCTGAGGAACTCTTACGTTGTCCAGGTGCTAACCTCTTTGGTAGACCTTTGTGTCAAATAGCGGAGGTGGTGGTGGCTGTGTAAAAGGATTCCCAATGTACATGCCTTCCTCTATTATCTGGTTTATAAACTGCACCACATTGTGTCAGAACCCATGCATTATTGAAAATCACAAAACCACGCCCGCACTGTATCACTGCATGCGTTTGGCTGAACCAATTACATGCTAACATTCACAAGACATGTCACTGATATTGCGCAAGCTATGCGAGAGCAATCTCAATGCCACTCTTGGCTCCGTAGGAATCCATGTGAAAAGTAATTGTGCATTTCTCATTTATGTATTAGGCATTCTGTCTTCTCTATGATCTATTTTCTATCGAGACAGACACAATAATATAACACCGAGCACGGCCTGATAAAGAGTCTATTTTTGCTCAAAGCTCCTTCTCCTGAATGAAAATGAATGAAGGCGTGTTGCAGTGGTAATGTATCAACATAAAATATTGAAATAGCCCAACCAAGGGCAAACTGCATGTAATTGAAACTCTCTCTGTGCTGAGAACAAGGAACCGGTGTCCCCGTATCTGAGATTTGGCAGAAGGGCTTTCAGAAGGCATTTGTTTCAGGTTTCTCTTCATCTCTCCCTCCCCTTCCCTGAATTAATTGCCTTTTTCAGAAATTTGTATCGCAAGTGTTTGGTTTCTGCTGCCGTATTATTTATAACTCTGATTTTCTGACAAGAAAGGTACTTTTTTTCCCCTTTTGTGCCAACCTAGATGATTGATTTGTCCTGTTTAACCTTGATAAGGGAGGAAATAGAAAAACAAATTGCGTATTGACACTGTGCTGTGATGGCACATCGTTTGCTCAGGTGACCCAGAGGTGAATCAGAGGTGATTCTGAACACCGAGAGAGACTTTGCTTTTCTGTGCCGAATGGCTCAGCTAAAGGTTTTCTCATTATTCTCCCAAAACTAGTTTGATGTCTTGGCCTCTGATAGTGCTACTTGTACTAAAGCCAGCTGTGATAAAACAGTCACACACAGTCAAACAGCTTTAGTGAAATGAGGTGTGGAATAGAAGTCAATCTTTTTAAATATGTGTTGCATTTTAGGCAAGGTGTCATCAATGCGAAGTGATTCATTATTTAAGGATTACTCTGGATTGTAGAGATTTAGGAATAGCTTATAAGCTATCAAAGCCAGCAAAAACATCATTATTAGAACCTTTACACACCATCATCGTTGTCATCGTTTGCAATTTCATTGCAATCCCACACTGAGTATGCAGTGATGAATCAGTGTCCCTACCTGTGTCTGTCTTTCCCATGGTCCTCTGACGGCTGCTTTGTCCTCGTCCAGTGTGTTGAAGAGCACCATGGGCTGGTCACCCTCTCCAGAGCCCCTACATCTGGCAGCACCATTAATCTTCCACAGCAGCTGTGCCCCTGTACCTGTCTCTCTTTGTGTAAGGGAGATGGAAAGTCATTTTTAGTCATTATCTTCCCTCTGGCATATGCTCATTCCGCTTATCGCACTTAACCTGCACTTTAACGTTGAGATTCAACCACTTCTTTGGATTCACTTGTACGGTAGATGACCAGTGACATGTCCGGCACTAAACCTTTTAACTGCAAAAGTTATGAGTGTATATTCACTCTGTGATGGTGCAGGGATGGTGTTTGTAAGTTGTTTGAGAGGGAAGGAGAGCTGTTCAGTCCTCAGAGGGGGCCAGGGCAGCAGGTCCTGAGGAATCCCAAAGGCCCGGACAGCTGAGAGGCCATAGTGAGGTCAAAGCGTGGAAGTTGGCAGGCTGCTCTCTACATAGGAACAAGTTTGACACTGGGATACAGTTGGAGGATAAACATGGAAACCAAATCGCCATCTCGTCAGTTTGTCCCTTTGATGTGTCTCTGGGTAGACCGTGAGTGTTAACCACTAATTAACTGCTGACACTAAGGAGCAAGAAATACAGTGTTTGTGAAGTTTCACAAAGGCTAAAAGATGTTTGATGGCACTTGGGTCGAAAAATGATTAAAACCGGAATGAATAGTGGCTGGAGTTATCCTTGCTCTTCTTGGCAGCTTACCCTCTCCACTTTAACAGCATATTGAATCCACTTCAGAGCTTAAATAACTGCATAGTAGGTGCCGACTCAAATCTCTTAAAAGACCTTCATGCAAATGTCAACAGAGTTTCCAACCAGATCTGGAGAACAAACATTCAGATGATCAACATGGATCATTTTACTTGTGCATCTGCTGAGGTGAGCCTTTGAACTGCTTCACAGTTATGTGTTTAACATATGCATCTGGGTCTCAAAGGGGTGTGGACTGGAAGCACAATCTATCACCAAATCCACAGGGATCAGCAGTAATCAATGTACAAAGTTGAGGAGGCAGCCCACCTTCTGGCCTGGCTGGCTGCTGTTGGTGGCTTTAGCGACCATTGGGAATCCCCGGGTTGAGTTAGCTTAGTAGGCAGCTAATTAGATCAGGGAATGGAAAGATTCCCGTGGCTCCCTCCTCACATGCTGAAGGGTTATTGACATGGCCACAACAGCAATATCTGCTAATGTCAATCCAATCTTACTAGCTCTGAACATGAGCACAGTGATACTTCAGTGGTCTTGAATTGATGTAGCTGAAGTGTAAAGACATGACTGTACACTTCTTTCATCCCAGTACACATCTGGAAAAAAAAAAAAAAGAGAGAACATGCTGTGAACGTTGCTTTAACTCTGTTTAATGTGAAGTTTTTATTTCTTGGGGACATCCTTCTGACACATTTCTGTATTTCACTATGTAGGTTTACATGAGGTGGTTTATTTTTAGATGTAGATGAGTCACCAGTACATCCAGCACTCACATCTCTGACATGTTTCCACACGAAAATGAAATTTTCTGAAATACTGC
>JAPTYQ010000011.1:13322687-13335739 GCA_029814465.1 Ostorhinchus cyanosoma
TATCTATGACTAATATGCAGACTTCAGTATTTGTTTCCCCCAAGTCATAGTGTCATGTTATTTTTGTTCCCTAGTGTTGAGTTGAATAGGAAGTGCTCATGTTTGCGGCAGCGTACTCTTTTTGAACCACCCAGTCCTTTTTTAATGGCGCTTGCGTGCCTGTATCCTTTTTATGGACTGTTTGCATCAGTGAACTCCAGCATGAGCTGTGTTTAATTGCTCTTGATGCACAGCGGGTTGTGATCCTCTGAGTTTGGCCTGTATGCATGGCCGCCCTGAGAAGACATCTACCCCATCAGCTACCTCAATGCCGCCCTCCCCTTCATCAACAGAGTGCTCCTGTGGACCAACATTACATGTGTAAGGGTTCCCCGCAGAATCTCACTTCATTGCCTCCGTCACATTGAAATTAAACACTTGAATTACACAACTTGGGAGTTTTTCGCTATTAATTACGGGGTATAATTAATAGTGTTAAATTCTAAATTGTATGTCAGCTGGTTTTGTGCCTCTAGTGTCCAAAGATACTGCTTTAACATGTGTTCATAAGTGCAGGCAGTTGTGTAAAAATGTTCTTGCTTAACATCAATGATTTATACGTGCAGTGTGTCATTAAAGAAAATGTGGTAAGTGCTGCAATTTAACAGCAGGTAGAATATTCTACAGACAGATTTTATGGCAACGGTGGCCCTCTGGAAACCTCCGGTGACTTCCGCAGCAGGGGTCAGAGGTCAGCAGCTCTCATAGTCTTCAACAAGCTGCAGCTGATTGCCCTTCTTTCCCCTGAGGAAAGCTGAATGCCACAAACACATTGCCCCATGAGAAAACAAATTGGCCGACCAATGACTCCTGTCATTTCGAACACTCCTTAAAATCCTGAATCGCGGGGAAAACCTTTACACCGAGTTCCTGCTCCCTGAGCTGGAGGGCGATTCCTGTACAGCAGTGAGGAATGAATTGAGATGCATTTATCATTCAGGATTGAGTAGAGGTTTGTCAAATAGCCAACAAGCGCGAGTGTGCATGTGTATGTCAGTATGTAAGACTTTGAAAACATGGCATGAAATGAAACATCTGTCTTTCTGCCTGTATTGCTCCAGGGCCTAAGGAGACATTTATAGCGAGCAGCAAAGCACCGGTTTTGTTTGTCATGTAAGTTACCAGAACCGCACGATAAAGTTATTACTTCAGGCCCCCCCTAACCTCCATCTTGTCAAAATTACACAATGTCCCTGTAAGCACAGTGGTACTTTATGGCATATACAGGAAATAAACTGCAATCATCACGCCTGCAACGCACCCGACAGGAATAGGTTCCAGATTCATTATGACAAGATGAAGCCGCATGCCTTTTTTTTCTTCCCCTCCCACGTCTTCGTGCTCAAATGGTAAGTCAATTTGTTGGCTTTGTCAATCCCAGGGGACCTTTTTGAATGTGTCACATCAGCGTTAATTGCCACAGACATATGAAACAGCAGCCCCCTCCTTGCTGCTCCTGTGCTCGACAGCCCCCTCCCCAGCGGCAATGACACTAAGTGCACCCCTGTGTTCCTCTCTGCATGGCTCCTCTGAGGATGTATTCTAAACAGGTTTTGACAAGGCGACTTATGTTATAGACACTGATGACTTGCTTCCTTACATGACAAAGACATTTTGTCATAAACAAAATGGGGGGAAAAGCTCCTCTGCATTATCTGACTGTGTGGTTCAACATATTACAGGCTAACTGAAAGATGGACAAGTACCTTGACTAAGGTCAAAAAAGTTTTTTTTGGAAAATGGCCTGAAGTAAAAGGGGCATCTGTAAGCATAAGCCTTAGGCTGGAGAAATGAGCGTTTTTGGTTGGCAGAGAGAGAATCGTGTACTCGAGCCATCATCACAAGACAAAGGACTTTCTTCACCTTTTAATTAAACATGCAGGAAACAGAGTGGCGCCAGAGGCCCAATGCCCTTAATCAAGTACTTTAAGGTCAATGGAGAATGCTGGACTACTGCTAAAATGGACTCTGTCTTGATGGTGGACAAAGTGAGAATGAATGAGCAGGAGAGGAATGTTCAGGGCTTTTAAGAGCTCAAATTACTGCTGGCTGCTCATAGAAAATGCTGCATCCAGAACACATCTGGGACAGCGAGTAGAAAACCAACGTGCAGAGAAACCAGTTGAATATTTAAGTAAAGAAGAAAGGACAATCTGTCTGACTCAAAAGGTGCCATAAAGTAACCTACACAAAAAAGTACTTTGTTAGTATATGGTACCTTGAAGACTAACCGCAGGGGATCTTTTCATCATTTGCTTGTGTAGAACGAATCAACATTCAGCATGAGCTCTGTGCCTGTTGCAGCAGTAGAAGAGATTGGTCTCCTATATGTTTTACAGCAGGACAGTTCACCTTTTCTCATCAGAGATGATATCTGGCATAGTGTACAGGAATAGGCCGATGGTGCCGGACAGTGTGTGACTGTATGAATGTGGTTGGGAGGGGTGTGAAGTGATTTATTACCATTGCAGGCCTCAGCAACAAGTCAGCTGTTAGTGTTTTGACCAGGTGGCCGGGGACAAAAAGGGCATTCCCCCTCCAGAATAGGCTAGGATTCATACTGTGTGCATGTGTCCATGTGTATGCAAATCTGTGTGCGTCTAATTTAGCTGTCTCCACAAGGACGCGTGGAATCAAGCTGCTCTTTCGCAGCCTACAGCGACAATTGCACTGCAGTGCTGTGCGTACGTTGGGAACGGCATGCGGCGGCCATTTCCTCTAAATGTGTCAACAGGATGCTGCTCTCACACTGTGCCTCCCAGAAGATTGATAATGAACGATTGGCTCATTAACAGAGACTATTAGCCATGTCCACATGTGCAGTCCCATGAGTGGGTAGAACACTCGCTGAATGGACACACTACAATATGAAGACTAATTGCCTTTGAAGACGGAGTCTGTATTTTCTCCTCTAATTCTCCTAGGGCCCACAGGCAGGCCTTAAGTCCACAATAATTGCCACAATTTTCAGTGTCATTTACTCATTTCTGGAGTGACACGAGCATTCCAGGACTTGTTCTATCACAGCAATGTCAGGCTGAGACCTTCCTGATCTATTTCTTCACCTTAGACCACTGCATCTGATCTTTGATCCACAACACACCCAAACAACTGGTTCATGGTGTTCATGAGTCAACATACGATGAAATGGCCAAGGGAAAACTGGGGAGAAATGGATCATGCAATGTAATTTAACATTTGCAGCACCTTTTTGAAAAATCTTCGTCCAACTTCACAAAATGTCAATTTTGTGGATGTCACGCAAGACCTCATTTTTATTTGCTTATCAACTTGTCTTTCATTACTTGACGTAACCTTTACATCAATCTCACATCAAATATGTGTGCAGTCCTCTCTCACCTGAGCTTTATTGACTTTTCCAAAGCAACCAAGCATTTGTCGTGTTTGTGCCAAGCTTGTGTGCATTTGACCTCTGACTCAGCTGACCCCCAGGAGTCAGACACTGAAATGCTGACAGACGAGCAGCACCGAGTGGTTTCAAAGGAAAACTGAGAGGGAAAAAAAGGCTCCCTGCTACAGGCTTTGTTTGTGGGTAGCTGCCTGGTATTGCCATAACAACATATGGCCACCAAGCTGTAGATTCACTGAGCCCGGATGTGCTTTTGGTTGGTCAATATTCCTTCAAATGACATTGGCAGGTTTATTGCGTGAGGAATTAACCAATTTGTGGAGCTGAAAATCAGGCTGTTGCACAGTTGTTTGCTCTAATGTATCTGTACATAACTAGTATGAAAGGTTTGAACAGATGTTGAAGTGTGTTACTCTTGGACGTTACCAGGAAAACATGGACATAAACACTTGCACATGATTCCAGATTTAGGAAAAAATGTGGGAATAAATGATGATGTATCTAAGCTTTACATCTGCAGCAAAGCAATGCAACATTTCTTTGATTCTTGCAAATCTGCAGTATTTTGATAAAGAATAGTTTGTCCTTGTTTTATCTTCTCAGTTGGGTTACGTTGCTGGGTAAACATGTTGATGTGCAAATGATAAGATACACCAGCTTGGGTAGTTTCAATGACTGTGTGAAAACATCAGGGGTGTGTATGTGAACACACAACTTATGCCTGAATCCTAGAGAACATAAAAACTCTGCTATGATCAGATGAATTCCAAATATCACAAACCTTTGGAACAGAATGGTGGTTATGGATGAGTGTTCTTAAGAAGAGAATGGACCCCCACCCCCCACCTTCAGTCCCAAGACAGTAAAGTGGGGAAACATGACTTAAGCTTGCATCTCTTTTTTTCTGCTGTGACAGGTATGATAAATAACGAGTCATGTCTTGCCAGTATGATATCAAGTCTGTGGAGAGAAAAGGGCATTTCCCTCCTTTCTTGTCTTGAAATGACTGAGAGTTAGAAAAGGCGACTCTGATTTTCTGTCCAAATTCCCAGTGACGGTTTGGACACATGAAAAGACATCTTGCTGTGCAAGTGCACGAGTGAGACGAGACCTTGTCGTCTTGATGCCCCCCTGTGGTAATTTATGACGTCCGTTCTGGGCCTGTCATTACCTCTCCTCCGATGCTTTCTTCCCCCCGTCCACGAAGAGAGACGGCGAGATAATTAATGCGTTTGTGAGTCCTCGCACTTCCCTGACACACTTGACTCCATTTAATAAATGATGTCCCATATTTTCCCATTCATTATAATGTCATTAAGACATATTAATTCCCCCTGCTGCTTTAACCTTTTAGCCTCTGTTACCACAGTAGCCCCTCTCCATGGCTAGCCCCAGTTCCTTGTTCTACACCTCTCACATGCTGTACCACTTAAATTACAGGGGCCTCCACGGACTGTTATGCAATAAGTCCATTTAGAAATAAACGAGGACAACACTCGCTGGTGAGCGTGAGCACTTGCGCAGAAAGCAGTCATTTTCAAATGTGGAGTGCATGAAAGTCAAACTTCAGAAAACGTGTTAAGTACTTTGAGCCTGCAGGTACAAGCAGAGACTCCTTGACAAGAAAAACCCATCGACAGTCTGTTGACCCAATTTGTCCACACTTTTATGGAACAGATGTGTATGAGATGCTAACACTAAAATGTACACTGTTGGATGCCTTTGGCAATACTGGGTCTGGTGGGTATGAAGAACAAATTTGTGATGCATTATCCGGCAAAGATGAGCAGGGGAAAAATGTCACTTCGAGTCATTTATTATCACCTGTGCATTCAGCATAATCACTCTGGTTGTACATGCAAGAGAGCAGATCTTGTAATTTCCCCCCAGTGATAAATGTCCTTTTTTGACTCGCTTTTAGATCCTCATACAGAGCAAAACCATAGACCACAGGCTGGCCCAGTGACCTGCGAAGAGTATAGTGTAGCAGCACCTTGATCTCACTCGCAGCAGCAAGACTGTGGAAATCCAAATGGGGCTGGGCAGCTCGAAGGGAGAGGTAGAGAATTGATGTCGGTGTATGTATGTGTAGCTAGCTTATGCCCTTGAATTAGCCTGGGACCACCAACGCTTGACTCGTTTAACTGCTCATTTATAACAGGTGGGCAGCTTTAAACACTGCAGGTCCAAAGTCTGATCCTCCATTCCCTATTCATGCCTTAATCATAGCCAACTAAAAACCTAATCTGTCTCCAGATCAGTGGCCAGGGACCCATTTTATCTAGCTCTGCTAAACATATTGTGCTGAAGCCCATTTGCTGTAAATTGCAGCTATTAAGCCTCAACTCAAACGGGCATATGCAATGGATTCAGGCTGACAAATTCATGGAAAGTTCGCAGGTATAGTCATGAAACTGGTGCACTACGTTTGAAAAATGTTTGCCCATGATTCTTTACAAGACCGCAACACTTTTTGAATTCTATGTATTGGCGTAGGCTAAACATTTCCCCTGTCAGTTCGAATATTTCAGGCTCTTATGTTATGCATGTTCCCTCCGTTTGGTCTTTTGCACAACAGAAGAAAAGTTGTGCTTCTCTCTGTAACTTAAATCTTAAACTTTTTTTCTTTCCTTTCTGCTGTACTACGGCAGGAGAACTCGGACAACTTGAGTACACTTCACACCTCTTTTACTGACAGTTTGCCAATCAGGAGCTCTCCTAGAACAAGATATTGCATCTCTGTATTGCTGTTATGAGAGGAAATAACTTGCTCTTGGACACCTTCAATTAGAATGAAGCCATAATAGTTCTCCAGCTCGTAACACATTCTCTGTTAGATATAGTGCCAAATCTCTTTTTTTTTCACCGTCTGATCAAGCACTGCGGGATTTGAATATTGTCTTTCCTTTGTGTTCTGGCAGTACCTCAGCTTGCTCCAAAGGCACGAACATGAATTTTCATCTGCAGTACTATTTGCCCTAAATAGGCACAGTGTATGCCTGTCTTTTTGTTTTCTTTTTTGTTCCCTATATCATGGTGTAACCAATAGTGAGTGGTTGAGACACAGCCTGAAAAAAAGATCTTTGGATCTTATCTCATTCTGCTTTTGCGGGGAGTTAATTGTTGTAAGACACATGGTTATCTATACAATTTGAGTTTTTTTTCTTTTCTCTGGAAGTTTTTTTTTTTTTTTTTTAACTTGCCCTTGTAAAATAAAAATGTATTGATCACTTTCATAAAGCCAAGACTTACTCATGAGTAACTTAATGCAGTGACCTTAATTTTTTTCATTATATAGTCTTTGTGGTTAGATTATATGCTGCAGATCTGCATGTTTGCCTGTTTGTGTCTGTTTTTACATTATTTTTCCTGTGTTTGTGTGTGTGTGTGTCTCAAAAATAACCTTATAGACTACTACAGACTCGTCGAGCACCAATTGAAGTAAAATTGCAGTTTATGTGCACTATACCAACAAGCATTCTTAAAAGAAGTGGTTCAATTTAACATGAGAAGTAAGAAAAAAAGTACATTTAAAAGTAAACAGAGTTAGTCACTTTCTTGTCTGTACTTAAAGTGTTCTTTAAACCCAAAACATTACTATGTATTTGCAGAGGACATTCAGCATGCATTAGTTTCTCTTGAATATGTAAACTGTCTAGCTATATTTGCATGATGGTAGAGTTCTGCGTTGTCCTAGAAATAGGAAAGAGTTTGTCTTCCCTGCCTGAAAATATGCTTCATGTTCCTTACAATGCTTTTCATTCAGGCTTTTGACAAAATGACACCCCTTGTGACCTAGTTTCAACAGACCTCATCATCAGACTCTATAGCTCCCACATCAAAACACCTCAACAGTTTTCCCACTGAAAGAACATCCCCTATCAACTGTCTGGTAGTTCTAATTCTGGCATTCTCAAGATGACTAATTTTTTTTTTTGTGGGAAATCTGCACACAACTGTGAGCATGATTTCAAATCTGTCTCTTGCTTACTCAGAAATAACCCCATATGTCAGATGCATTGTTTGGATCGCCAAGGTGGCATTTGGAGCCCCCTATCCCCCCTTTTTTTGGCTCATTCAGTGGATTTACTTGAGCCAGATTTCAGAGAGTGGCTGTATATTACCCACTATTAGTTTGGCTGAGGTGTCTCCTCACATTTTTATGCCTCGTGTCCATATGGAGGTGTGATGCACATTTTGGTTCAGGCGCACTCTATAACTCATCCTATGCGAATGTGTGCCATACATCACCAAATATATTATTCATGGCTAATATGTTCCTTATAAATGGCAGTAAATACACTGGTCGATATGAGGAATGATTTGGCAAAGTGCCCCACTCTAACCATCATCCCCCCCCCTCCCTTTACTCGTTAGATTGTGTTATTTTGTGGCTGAGGCCTGCTAGACAGCTGGACAATCCGCGGATTTTCTGTCACTCAACAGACGCCTTAGTGTTTTTTGCCCAAAGCACATTAACCCAGCATGACTCCTCTTTTTTTTCTTCTTGTAGCGATCAAACTGCATACACAACACTCTCACATTACAAGCGACGTAGGCATGAGCAAACTGAGGCTCTTTTTTGGTATCTAGCACAAACGCTTTACGACACCTTCACCCTGAATAACTTGTGTGTGTGTTTGTACACACATGTGCATGCGTGCACACGCTGCATCCAGTTTCAGAAGATCCTTGACAGTATCACGAAGCCAATAAAAGACCACCTGTTCCAGTGTGCTAATCTAATCCAGCCTTGCACAGACTTGACGGCATTTCTTCCAGTGTCACGTTCCATCGGGGCCCCCTCCACCGCCTCATGGCAAAAGCCGGGCCGTGTTGTTAACAGAGCACCCCTGACACACAATGTGACAATTTCACGCCCAGCCCCTAATCCAGCTGACACGGCTATCGACGCTCCTTTAATTGCCCTGTACGTTTTTTGCTTTTTTGAACAGGTTGAGGAATAGAAGACACAGTCAGATCTGTTCCTGTGCTTCTGCTTGTCTGTCTGGCTGCCTGTCACCTTGTTATGATTAATGTATTCCCAGGCATGCACATTTTTATTCTGGGAAAACACACCTTTCTCCAGACGAAAGGCTGCTGTGCTGTGAAGTCCTATCACATTTTCTCTCACGGAGAAGCCCGCGATTGCACATGGCAAATACATATTTCAGAAACAACTACTTAAATTCATCTTTCAGGCTGTTGAATCAGCTTGTCTCAGTTTAATTCAGTTTTCTCTCAGGGCACTTTTGGAGTGGAGTTGAAGTGTACCAAATTGAGATATAGATTTTTCTGTCTCTTTGAGCTGGAAATAAGATCACTTGAAGAGTTTGTGAGAAGCGGGTTAGGGATCATATGTGTTAAGTTGGAGATTGAATTTTATCCACATTTTGCACAGTCGAACGTGCGCACAATATTCTGTGAGTACATAGTGCATAAATAATGTAGAGATGCTGCTTTCTGTCTTCATGCTGACAGTGTTTTAATCTCACTACTATAGTTACATCCAGCAACGACTTATTAGCACCATGTGTTTTAGCACAAAGAGATATTCTGAATGTAGCTGCCTAAAAACACATGAATGTTAAAATGTGTGCTCTTAAAATTATTGATGTTAGTTTTTCAGATATCATCCAGAAAAATGTGGATCCTCTGATGTCTCTATTCCCCAAAATGCACATCTCTGTAAAGCAGCAGAGATGAGCCACACTGTTACAAGCAACTATGATCACAAGAGGGAAAATACACTATGTGTCAGACTATTTCAGCAGCATTCATTTCACATCCGCTTAAAAAAACACCCATTTGAAGTGAAGCCTGTGTGGAGCGAAACACAAAACAGAACCTCAGATGGCTTCACCAATCTCATTCTCACTGGGGGTCTTTCAGGGGCGACTAGCTACTCCTCCCTGAGCCCGCTAGCAGATCAATACCAGGAATCAGGCCATTACGCTCCTTTGAAAGCGCTACGTGCACAATCGATATGTTATTATTTTTCATCTGCTGGCTGTATTTAATACCCTCATTATTATTTCCCCTCACTGAACAGGGAGGAAGCTATTCCCATCCCAACTTGAATCTTTTTTTTTTTTTTTCCGGCTGGTCTTATTTTTAATGGCATGTTCAGTGGTATGTACCCTACACATGGTTTCTATGGATTGCTTTTACATTAATATCAATAATGGGTGGCTCTAAATCAAGATGAATGTTGAGCTGTTTAGCTTCCTCTGTGAATACATCCATAACAGCTTCAGGATTTGGGATGATTAGGGCAAGAGCATATTTAGATACTTATTTCCATGAGCAGCGTTTGTCTTTTGCATTACTGGTTTTCTCATTTGCTTTAAGCTAAACATCATAACTGACCTTGTCTGGTGAAAAGTGATTGACAGCAGCTACGAGCAGAGGTTAACTGAGGAAATGAAATTCAACATAAATAGCCCTTTAGTGTGCTATGTTTAATTCAGTGTATAATGTTTAATGTCCTCTTAGACTTATCATATTTGCAAGGGCAGTATAGAATCATGATATATGTGTTACGCTTCATGTTTTTCTTTAATCTTTATGGGAAATCACAGCAAGATCAAATGTGCATTAACTCGCCAGCAATAAAGTACTTGATGTATGCCAGAGCTGCCACGAACCAGGTGTGATCTGAAGCTCATGCATGACACATGCTGTGTCCAAAATGTATGGAGCGAATTAACCGGTAATACTCATTTTAATATAAATGAGCTCCCTCATAATGATGTGAAGGTTCCCTCAACACAGCGGGAGAGTGGCGTGGGGAGAGAGAACGGAAGGGCCCAGTTAGCAAACGACAGTTTGGTGATAAATCATCTGTAATTAAACACTTTGAAAATATACGGACCACAGCAGAAGGTGGGGAAGTGGGGGCTGGTAGACAGTAGGTGGGTGCCATGGTTGCCCATTGTGGTGGTCTGTTAATAAACGCATAGGAGATGTAGAGTTTTACTGGTGAGTCTTTCTGATCAGATAATCTGGAACCAAGGCTCTGTGTTCATTAGTCAGATGTGGTATATGTCCTCTGTTTTACCTATTAAAACCAATTTTCTATATGAAATTTGACTGTGTTTGGACCTTGGCTCTTATTGGACTTCTCATTCCTGGTGAAAGATTAATTGCTGTTGATCAAAGTCATCGAACAGACTCTGCAATAGACGTAATAGACTCAGAGAAGAATGGCTTTCTCTATATGAGGGTGGAGGCAGCTCCGGGCTCCTATTATCTTGTCTTTCTTGTTCCTGGTGCGGGAAATTTAATTCTTTACCACGCTTTTTACTTTCCTCTGATTTGGAGAACAAGCCTTCAATGTCAGGCGGCGGTTCGGACGAAGGCTGTACATGTAGCGCTATCACAAAGTAGCAATTGAAGTGGAGGCCATAGACTGGCTTATTGGGGAGGAGTATAAATCAGAGAGGACAAGTGACAGAGATTAATGCCAGCCAAGTCCACGAAATAACCCTTCCATCCTACTCCAGCCTCACCCTACAACAACTTTCTGATAAAGCCACCAATGTGACACTACACAAGGTACAATAATAGAAATGCATTACTCAAAAGCCCTTTGAGACATGTAGATAGGAGAACGGTGCCAGAAAAGAGATGTAGAAGGCTACCTGGGTAAAATAATATTTTTATGTCCTTCATAGGACAAATGGTGTTCTTTCAGACAGTATGAATGAGTTTAGAGGGTTTATGGCCCCTATCACAGTCACTCTCAGGGTGGATGTTCATTATGGCATCATATTTATGATGTCCCTCAGTACAGGCCAATTTCTGTGATATATTCTTAAGTATGTGCAGTAATTAGGCCTTTGCTGAATTATCTTTGGGACTGCCATATTCAGTGCTGTATAACTACCAGAGTTAATTTTAACCATTTGTTCATTCAAGCCCTTACTCAAGCATAGTTAATTGTTCAGCAAATGCCTTTAGCACCAGTTGCTTATAATATTGTGGCTCTGAGGTCTCAGACAAAATAGATCCTTTTTATTTTGTTTTTTTACATTTTATTTTAATCTTTTTTTTATTTTCATATCACATTTAAGGTGGGGCTTTCAACCTTTTTGA
The DNA here is from genome assembly GCA_029814465.1 of Ostorhinchus cyanosoma. NCBI lineage: Eukaryota > Metazoa > Chordata > Actinopteri > Kurtiformes > Apogonidae > Ostorhinchus > Ostorhinchus cyanosoma. Next base: position 13,334,194 of record JAPTYQ010000011.1, read on the forward strand.
GGTTTACTTTATAATTGATTGAGTTTTATTATTGAGGCCACTGATGCCAAAAACTCACTCACCACTTTACTTACAACCTGCCTTTAATTTTCTTGTAGGTTATTCTGTGTGATTAACATATTTCTCTCTTCCTGTGCTAGATTTAGACAAATGCCCGGAGGAAATCTGTACCATTGTTTACTGCGTACAGTATAAAAAAATTGTAATGTGCTGGCAAGGTTTTTCTTTCCCTACTCTGGTCTCACTGCTTTTGGGGTTTGCTTCAAAGTCCCCTCAGCTCTGTATTTTTTTGTATCATTCCCATGAATCTCTCTTGATGGTAATCTGATTTTGCGGCTGATTTATTTGTAGCAGAAAAGGAGAGGAAGTGAGTGGAAGCTTTTTACTGAGTAGCCTGGCGGCAGGCAGCGCCACTGGGCAGCACGCAATCAGCTCGAAAATGAAGTGCCATGCACTGTCCTCGTGCTCAATACACCACACAAACGCTTCCCCGGTGAAATCAGACAATACTGCAATTTGATCTAGCAAACCTCTCAGCTTACCTTCTCTTTCAACTCCCTTCCCATTCTTTTATTTACAGGGGGTCTCCGGTCTCCCTGACAATCCAGATCCATCCATTATGTTCTTCCGCTCTTTAATTTGGTGGGCAAATTTAATTTTCAAATGAATACCGTGCTGTTTTAATGCAAGCCAGAGAAGATAAATGTGCTTTGTGCTGTGCTGTGTTTGATTGCTGACTTTGAAGAAGCAGCCTCTTTGTGTTGAGACGCTGAGAGATTGACCCATTATGCTCCAACTGCAATGAGACGTGCAGCGTCATGGGCGTCACTGTTTTCAGTTGTACCTGGTTATATGAGTGTTATTCATACTCTGGCAACTTATATTTTTGTGCATTTCAAAATATGTCTGCAAACATTGGAATGTTATTCTCAAACTACACGTGTCAATCTTCATTGGCCTCATGATTTGAGTGAACAATTCAAGATGCATCACAATGTATTACACCCTCACTTTTCTTTATTAGGCGTAAGTCACAAATATTCTTATGAACGATGTGTTCATATGAATCCACTGCTTTTTACGAAATCTGGAGTACGTAGACATTTGTGGAGAGCGCGTTAGTTTCTTACGGGTGTCTTACAAAGTTGTTAAGGCGGCCGTTGAAATTGCAAGAGCAACTTGAGGCGTCCGTGGGAAAATTCTGTGATTTTGTTTCGTATGACGACTGTACAGTTGTCACGTTTTTTTGTAAGGGTGTCTTGGGACCTTCCTACATCAGACCTACGGCCACTTCATGAATTTTTGTTTCATAAAGTGGCCATACAGCACTCCTATGTACAACTCATGGTACTCAAGTCGTTGGTGGAAAGATCTTACGCTTTTTCTGAATATTTCGATCGGTATATAAACAATGGCCTTGTACTCTTAAAAATCCCGTGTCGTGATCATAGCATTCAAGATTTCAATAATGTCTGCAAGACTGAAACTTCTACAGCTACAAGATGAAGAAGACAAAGCGATTGTGGCGGGGCATTCTAAAACGCTT
>JAPTYQ010000011.1:13393022-13404408 GCA_029814465.1 Ostorhinchus cyanosoma
GGGGTGGGGGGGGTGGGGATGCTGGCGCTAAACACCATTCAGCCTTATCATGGCTCGTAGGCTTCCCTCACTGAAATGATTGTTTCACTCAAATAAACAGATTGAATATATCATGCATCCTTGCTGTAGATAGAAATAAATCTTTCAAATCTGCTTCTTCTTTTCTTTTCTTCCCTTCTTCAACAAAGCAATTTCTTAGCCGGCGTCCGTCTGACTGAGGAGGCCGTCTCTCATAAATTCACTCCGGCAAGTGCATAAATCTCCCTTACAGATAACATCAGGTGTGGATTGACGACAGCTAGCGAGCAGCAGGGACATGGAAAAGTCTGCGCATGTTTGTACTGCAGGCGTGAGTCTCTGCGGGCGTGTACACCTTTACGAAGCGCCCAAGACTATTTACTGTATGTGTCTGTGCACTGTGTTGCAAGGTTTTATAGTTGCGTCTGCTGTCTGTCACTTATTTCCTACATCATACACACATTTACAGGCTTTGTGAATGATTTATATGCCTGATCTTTACATGTGATTATCCATCTGCCACAAAGCAAACGGCGTGTCCTCATTTTTAGTGGACACCTCAGCCTTATTTGCACCCATTTCCATTTGGTTTTTGGCTTTGTCCATAATTTTCTAGCCCCATTTCTCTTTTTAATCCCCGGCATTTCTCCCACACTCTCATTTTCATCCTTTTGTATCTCTGTCTGTGTCCCTCCAGCGTCCTAAACTTACCCGCCTTCCTTCCTCTTGTCCCTTTTTTCCTCTCCCCCCACTATGCAGCCCTCTGGTTACTTTCTGACTTGTGTGCAGTTTAATAATCATTAGGACCGGGCCCTTAATGAATAAAGTCACTCGGACTAATTGCTCGCAGTGTTTCAAGATACGAGAGAGCATCGACGAGAATGAGAAAAAATGAGAATGTGGACATAATAGCTTGTTGGCAGAATTTTAAAGAGGTAATTAGAGGCGCTTACAGTAGAATGACCATACACTGCTTGTTTGTTTTTTTGCAGGACATGATAAATCTTTCGGTTGATGGAGTGAGACGGTGCTAAGCCTCAGAAAAAGGGGACTGCTGAAAACAAAGAATTTCAAGATCATTCGAGCAGAAAATTAGACCACCAGGGACAAGGGGGGGATCCATTTCGTGCTATGATCTGAACATGTGACTGGGTTAAGCATGACAGCCACTTAGATATATGTGCGTTCTGCGCTCGTGAAAAGACGTGTTATTTTGTAAAGTGAATCCGAAATGGCCATCATTATTATAGAGGTATTTAAATTCCAGTCTCTAACCACCATAGTGTTGCTGGATCTGCTTTTGTGTGTATGAGTAAGAAACACGTTAGCATTTATCCCTTATTCTTGAACCAAAAGCATCTGAGAATACGACAGTACAGTGTATAGCACAGTCAAACACATACAATTACATCCTCGCACCTAAAAAAAAAAGCATGTTTTCTTTCGACCTCAATAGAAAATTGTAAGTGTTTTCAGGTGAGGACCCTGTCATTCTCAATCAAACACATTAGTAGCCACATAACTGCAGGTGGACAGGTGTAGCTTAGCCCTGGAGCTGCACACTGTCCAGGGGAGACTGTATTCCAGCAGAGCAAAGGGTCTGTGATTGTGTGCGTGTTGCTTTTTTGTCGAGACTCTCAAAGGAGAACGCAAGTGTATTGATTTTCAGCACAAGCTATAGGAGAGAGCCAGATATTGGCATTAAACCCTTTTGACACGTTACTCCCAATGAACACTACATTGTACACCTGACATGACACACAGGCAAGGGACTTGTGTAACCGTGTAGATATCATAAAGGATATGTGTGCACATGCTTTATGATATTCTCTCTCCGGAGTTTCTTTTTGAGCTCCAACACAAACAAAATCCAGCGCTCAAAATCAGCTAAAAAAATACCCAGGCTCAAGTAAATAAAAACATACACTTGCAAACATGTTTATCACACCTGCACATTGTGCAGAGACGCACACCAGATAAGCTGGGCATGCAAAATGAGCTTCCTCTTCACACTTCACACACAAAACATGGCCCAAAGCAGTCTTTCATTCTCCTACTCTCGTCCTCTCTTTCTCTACATTCATCTTTTTACCCTATCAAGGTGTTACCAATCGGAGGAAACTGATGTTTCCTCTTGCTTCACATCCTGGCTAAATTTCTTTGCCCTTTGATGTTTCTTCCTCGAGTGGTGACCCGTATCCCGTCGTGAGGAACAACCGTGATGACAAATACACACAGATTTCAAGTCACTTTGTTCCCTAGCAACGGAAGATGGTATTGTCCCTCCCATGTTTGTATGAGCTTCCTCGGTTTCACTAATGCCCTGGTGGACGTAATGCTGCCCATGCAAACATTGTTTCCGAGCCTGAGCGGGCGCGAGAGAGGGGGAGGTGAGAGGGAGGTGGGGTTACCGCTGGGTTTGAACGTCCATCAGGGAGATGACGATGGAGCGAGGGGGTTGGGGTTATGGTTAGAAGGTGATGGCTGCTCGGCTGTCGCTTAAGGAGGTAGGTTTGTGAGGAGCTTCATCACGGCTGTCTCTTCCTCCTACAAGAGGGTTTTTTTTTTGATATCTCACTCTGCTACTAAAGGGTTTGTTTTGTACTTTCTGCTGAAGAAATAGTTTAGAAAGTGCTGATACCATGTATTTGGGAAGTATCCAGCTTTAGCGGGACACAGTTTCTCAAAAGAGATGAGGCTGTTTGATTTTTACATTCTTACATCTTCAGTACTTAAAGTAATAGAAACAAATTCCATTTACTTTAACTGCATTGAGGTTGCAGCACAAATCTCATAGATGCCAACCAGTGCAACTACTATCCTACTAAATAAAGGACCAGGACCTTATATTAACACTGATTCTTGCTTATTGCACACTTAAATAAATAAAATAATAACAAAAAAAAACCCCGACACACTTGGGCCGGCATGTTTTGCAGATATGTTGACTCGCATAACTTGCATTTTCTCTTTTCCTTTCGGCCTATTTTATGCCCTGCAAAAAAGAATGCCATATGTATGAGCATCAGGGCAAGACTTGTTATTTGCTCAGCCCCTGTGGTGGACTCCCTGCAATGGATAGCTGCCATACTGTAGCTCCAGGAGCAAGGCTGCCAGACATACAGAAGGTACAGATGAGCCTTTTGTTGCTGTTTTCTGACCTGCTCATTTCAGAGCTGGGTCCCCTGCTCACAGCTCTGCATGGGGGCTCACTGTAATTCAGAAAGAGCCAGATGTCAAGACAAGCAAATCTGCTCAAATACAAATGAGTGTTTGTGTTTCTGATTTCCATTTGTTGGGTATTAGCCATGTGATTATAGATTAAGGATTTGTTTAAGGGTTTTATTGATCTAGTAAATGTACATTATGTTTGAGTAAAGGATGGGAGTAGAGTGGACCTTTCACGTACATGTGAGCAGGTGACGACAAAATAACCTCCTCAAATGACAGACAGAACCCATTGAACCAGAGTCTGCTCGCACATTAGTTTTTACTCATGCAGTTACAGCATACAGTTGACTTAAACATGCAGGGATCAAGGCCAGAGCAGGAAGTTGGCCTTGTCAGTTATGTGAGACCCTCTGTGTCCCCTTCCCAGTTCTTATTCTAGGTACATTTTGAGCTGGCTGTCATCACAGCAACAACACATTTAACTCAATCTCTAAGAGACACTCAACTGATATTAAGGGGATTAATGTAATCGTCCACTCTTCTCACGGAACAATCAGGAAGGATTTTCATTATGTATAATAATGGACATTATTGATCTATAAAGCATTGTAACATTCAGGCAAATTTCTAATTAAAGGTAAAATGTAAAGGATTATGAATCAAAAAGTTATCTCTAAAAACAAAACAATGCATTAAATTCTTTAATTGACACCAGTTGGAATATTTTGTGGTTGATATATTTTGTATTGCAATCAGTTGCAATAAAATGTTTGACACAAACAAGGTTAATACTGCGCTTTTGTTTGTTTTTGGGGGTTTTTTTTGGCTAAATGAAATGAAATGATCTCTGATAGAAAAGACAATACAGTATTAAACAAGAGCAGGTCGGACACTAAAATGATAACAGTTGCAAAATCGTGTTAAAAAAGTGTTGCAAAATTGGTTGGGGCGAGCCGATTAACATGCTAAGTTCATAATACACCTTCAATATAACATTTATTCATTCTCAGTTGATGGTTTTTGGGCTTTTTTAATCGTGAAAATCCCCTGAGTTTCAGTCAAAATGTTGAACACAACCAATCATCATTGTCTTTAAAAGATATAGCAGTTAACTAAAGTTTCTGTCTCGGTGGTATTAAAAGGTTGTCGGCCAAAGGGTGAAACAGTCTGTGACTGGTTGCAACAACAGCAGACCATAAAATCGGATCTTGTTTGAGCAGTTGTATGGCTTTAATTCCATTGCCCTGAACCCCAGTTGATAAATTGAGTGGGTTGCCTTAGAGACAAGTGGCAATAAAAAAAAAAAAAAAGTTCTAATGTTTTCATGGCAGAAGGAGGCCTGCTGGTGAGAGGCTTGAAATAAAAACAACCCTCCCTTTGTTGATATCAATTACCAGGTGACTGTTAATCAATTGCAGTGACGGCATAATGATTTGTTGTCAGATGTTTGAGGAATGAGCAATGGCGACCCGAGTTGATTTTCTCTCTTTCTCCTTTTCGTCTTTTTTTGTTTCTGGGTTCCGGTTGACATTTTCCTCTCTAGACAAGGACAACGTGAGGTAAACAGCCTCTTTTTGGGTTGGTTTCATCTCCATTTGGATCCCCCTGTTGTTGGGCAACTCTTTCTTTTTAAGTAACAGAGGAAAAGCTGATTGTTCTTTTGCTCTGTAATTTTCTACTGATGGGCTCTGCCAGCTCCGTCTGCAGCCACAAAAGCTCGCTTGACAACTCGACAATTACCGCCACTCAATCGGGATGGAAATGCTGCTGCTTCTGGTGCTTGTTCACGTTGCGTTGCTTTTCAAGCCATCCAAGTCTCACAACATTAAAAGCTTCATATTGTGGATGGAAATCCAGATGCAATTCAGCATACTTGCTCTAAAAACTACCTTACGCTGGTGTGATTGATTGGTTCATCGAGGCACAATAATCTTTTGAATATAAGACAGCACATCTTTGTGGAGAGTAAGAAAAACCTGACATTGGGAAAATCTCCTCTTGCTGATATGTTTGCTGAGTCATTTTGTTCATTTCCTGTTCCGTGATACACAGATAAAGAGTCTTATTTTATGGTTAGTTAGTTTTGATTAAGGATTAATGGGGCTTTCAAACATAGTCTCATGATAAGGTAAAAGCACTTCATCAGGATATTGCAGACATATCACATGTACCCGTCAAAGCTACTTCAATTTAGCAGCTAAATAAATACTTTGGTTGTCATTATCGTAGCAAAACATACATGTATTACTTAGGAAACTGCTGTAGCAGTGGTTTTCCGTGATAGACCTTAAGTTTGACTGGTCCTCCTCCCTCACACAGTTCCATTATGCTGCTGTCTCCAGAGCAGGAGCATAGTTCTATTTGGAGCCCAGTAAAGCTCTCAGCTAATGCCCTCAGGGATGCAGCATCATATCTGGCCAGGAGCGATGCAGAGACGTCTAGTGGTGGAGGCTTTGTGGCTTGCCTTTTACCAGCACATCTGGCTCCAGAAGATTAGTGTGCTACTGGACCCCAGGAAAATACACATCACGTGTACTTAAAGGAACACAAAAACAACAAGCCTTGGAAATGGTTTCCGGAGTGGTTTGCCAGAGAAGAAATAAAGCACCACCATAAACAGATTGAGCATGTCAGAAAATGAATGCAAATATAAATGTAAATATGCAGAAATTAGATTTCTCAAAGAACAGGGAGTTAATCAAGTGGAAGTTGCTTTTAAAACATGCCATCAGTCGCCCAGGGTTCTTCTATCATCTCACTTGCCCTCTAATGTCTCTCAGCACTTTAGCCTTTTAATGTGCATCTTTGAAAAATGCTCATCTGGCCAGCACATCCATTTTTCCTTTCCTCCTTAATGACAATTGTGTATTTATCTGTCCCTGGTTTGCTGCGGCGTTAGTAAATAATACGCTCTAGAATGATGAACAATCCATCGTCGGACATGTTACGGCAGACTCGTAATGAACTGAAGTCATTTGTGTGGCAGTAATTACACACTCCTCTGATTAAAGATGGCTGTGCTGGATAGTATTTGGGTAATTATTCCCTTTTGCTCTATGTGATAAGCTCATAATGTCCAGTCAGGGGGGTTGTGGGGATGGGGAGGAAGTTAATGACATGCTAAGGCTGGTTGGAGTGAATATCCAGTCGCTTTTCCTCAATCACTCACTCCCTTGGCCTCTGCTGCCCCTGCAGCACGAGTGACTATCTTTATGCGTAGTGTCCCAGCAGGTAGGCACTAGCAAGGCTAAAGTAATTGCTACCGAAATGGCCTGGTTGCACAGAGGCCTCGTTATATGAATGCTAATGACAGCTAGCTTTAACTCTTTGGGGTTAACACTAACATGTGACTGCCCCTCCAACAATGCTAATTAAAGTCAGCTTTCTTCATCGTCATCTTCTTTTCTAATTCCGTGCTCCATGGTTGACCTAATCCCTCTCCTTATCCATACTTGCTGTTTGTAATTAACACTTGCCTCCCTCATCTCTCCATTTAGCCACTCTATCAGCTGCCTCCTCTCCCTACAGCCAAGGGCCTGTCTCTTCCCCAGCAGTGCGTACCTTGATCTTCCTTCCAAAGTGGCATCCTCTCATCTCACCAGAGGTTATATTTTCCACAGCCCAACCACACCCCCTGCAACTGCCTTCATCCATCACGCACACTTGTGCACACACAAACATGGATTTGGTACAACAGCATGACCCCAAAGACACAGCAGAGGTACATGGGAGTAGGAAGCTAGTGATCAGTCAGCTTCATTTAGAATTTTTTCCAGCATTAAGGACTCCGAGGGCTGAGCAGAGTTCGCATACAACGTGTCATACCTATTTTAATGTTCAACTCAATGCACAATGCACGAGGTAGCAGCTCCTTCCACGCTAGAGGTCATTCTATTGTTGTTGTTTTGTTTGTCAAGCGCATGGTTATCATGTTTGCGATTGGGGGTCGAGCCACGGGTTTGATTGTTGACAGTGAAAGAAATGAGAAGAAAGAAGGTAACTGATGTTCTACAACCATCTTGCAACAACCCCAGACTAGACCTTCAGAAAAACCTCTCCAACAAAGAAGAAATAAAAGATCGGGGAAGTTTAGATTCCCCTCAAGGCAGTTTGTTAAGCAAGGAGTTGAGGAGAATCAAAACAAGGTTAATGTTGGGTCCATACTGTTCATTTCCACCATCTCACCCATAGGACTGTAGGCTCTGCAACGTTCACGCTCATCTTCGTTTCTTCAACTTAATATAACGTGTAGTGTTTAATGCCTTAATGTCTTTTCATATCCACATGTTAAACACAACAATATGAACTTTATCTTTAAATTTGATGGATATATAGATGAAATACATGCACAGACACACCGGCTTTTTATTATATTTTGAATCACGCACTTGATAAAAATGAAGCTCTTCTGTGCAATTGTACATTAAGCAAATAAGAATATGCTTAAGGATTTCATTTTAAATCTTAAATTATTAAAAAGAAGAATGTCAGTATCAGACACTTTTCAACAATATTTGAAAACAAATAGAATATACATCTAAAATGTGCATGTGGAGTATCAAAAACAAATATAATATTCTGTCTGTTGTGGGGACCAGACTTTTCAGACCCAAACCAGGTCCATCCAACAGAAATAGTCTTTTTTTTTTTTCTGTACAAACTCCTCCTTCAGTCTTGGCTCATTGGATTCCTTCTGTTCTGTTCTGTTCTGTGTTAGTTTCAGGCTCCTGTTTGTGTTTCCTTCAAGCAATTTTCCCATATGTGTCAATGCTATGAGAAAGAACATAAAGTGTCACTCACATGACGAAAAGTACTACCATAAAGAGAGTGACTGACAAAATAAAGTACCGGTATGTAGTATTTAATGTCAAAGAATGGATTATTTTTCCATCATTGCATAATATATTTTCATATTGCAAACCACTATTATGAATGTGCTCAGATGTTGAATATAATCACATGATTTTTTTTTTTTTTTACACAAAGTGAGCAAAAATCTCTGTTTAAATACAACAGTAGTAGTTTGTGAGAATCGCAAATTGCGCTGTCTGCTTTGAAAGTTACCTGCACCGTGAGAGACCTGTACCACCTGTGAAACACAGACATTAAAGCTTCAAATTCAGTTTCACATGGTTGCCCTTTAAGATTTGGAACAGCGACAGACAGCACTGTTTTAACTAGAAAAACAAACAACAAAGGGGGGGAAAAAACGGTAGGGTAAAGAACGAGACAGAGAGAGAATAATGCCAACAGACCAGAGCCTGGTGCCCACAGAGGGGTGCTGTGGGGCGCCATCTCAGACAGAGAGTAGCACAGGGAGAAGCAGAAGAAAGCAAAGCAAATGGGCAGTGAGAGGTGGACCTGGTTTATCGGCTGCGGCAGGCTTGGCGCTGCCTCCCAACGCTCTGGGGGAGCCCACTGCTACTGTTTTAATGATTGTAAACGAGGACGGAGGGGACTTCCGTTAATGCTTAGCAGTGCTTCAGAAGATGCCAGGAACAGGGGCTCCACAAGCCATGTCAGACCTGGCAGCCGCCATGGCACATGCCCAGGAGAGAGGCGCCAGGAGCCGTTTGTTTGACAAGGCCCTGAGATGGAGCTCATGCTAAGAACAGAGAGGCTTTGTAGTCATGGCCAGATATGCTGGAGCACATACACTCACACATATGGAGTGAAACACGAATACACTTTTTTTTTTTTTTTTTTAAATACACATTTGATGAGTGAACGAGCTGATAATGTTTTGTTTTTTTGTGTAAATTTGTGCAATCTCAAAGAAACCTACACTTCCATGTACACATACGCTCACTGGGGTTACATGAACTCCCTGATCGACTTGCACACAGTCATATCACACACTTACTCCGACAAAACTCCACAGACAAACATAAAGTCCTGCACATGGTCTCCATTCCTCTCAGTGCTTACATACAAACACAAAGACACACTCAAAGCTCTCTAGGCTGCGGTCATTTTCCTGTCAGGATTTAAACAGTTGTTTCAAGGCCTCTTCCAGCCACCCATTCACAGCCCCTCCCCGGGCCCCTTCTCCTCGTTCTTCTCCTTCTCATCTTGAGAATGAAAGTGACATTTTTGAGCCTGCATCCCTCAACTCGCACTCTGCTGTGCTCAGGCTTGACAGCGACACATTCAAGGCAGTGTCAGGCTGAAATTATACTGTCTGTGAAGCTCAGTAACAAGGCAAGGGGATACAGACGCACCGAAGAACAAGCACACCCTGGAGCTGTGAGAGTCAACCTTCGCCTTTGAAGACTGATGATGAGGAGCAGTGGGTAGAATCAAGGAGATAAAATTAAAAGAAGAGTTTGTTTTTATGTTTCGGTTTATGGAAGCCGTTTCATCTGATATTTGAGGATGGAAGACTCAATACAAAATGCATGCGGTCGTAATTTACTACAAGTACAATTACCCTTTAGTGGTAACACTTTGATTAAATGAGAAGACAGGAATGAGATTTTGATATTGAGTCACACTAACATAATTATCTTTTCAATGGCGAAGACAGTGACAGCAGTTGTAGTATGAGCAGTAAGTAGTTAGTCTGCACTTGTTACACTGCCCGAGAACAGCTCTGTTAACTATGTAAATGAGCCAAAGGATGACATCACAGTTAGCAAAAGGTCACTGAGCCTCCAGCTTCACATCACTGACAGCTGATACTGAGACGACCCTCCAGCACCAAGAGCGTTATTTCATCAGCGTGGCAGTTACACGTTGCCGTCACTCTCGGTGGCGGCACCCGTGCGACTCGGTTCTGCTGTCAGATATTGTCGTTGCAAATCAAGTTCCCCCTTTGATACGGTAAAGTTTGGAACTGTAGCTGATGGCGTCTTAATATAAACATCGACTGTGCCAGAATCCTTTACCAATAGAAAAGAAAAAAACTATTTTTTCCCCTCTCATCTCAGGGTAGTGATATCATAAGAAGGAGGTGTGTCATTTGTGACTATTCCTTAGATGGCAGGGAATGCAATGTTGAGTCATTCACTTCGACTCTGACTCAAATCATGTGCCGCATACTGCAGGCTAACCTTAATGGAAGATTCCACCCAATCCCCTGCCCATGATGCATGCTGTCCCTGGCCAAACTGCAACTACTACTGACACAACTCGTGACACAGCCCAAGAGGGAGCCAAATGTAGACACAGCGAGGCAGTGATAGGGGCAGCGAGGGAGGAGGGGCCAGCGGCTGCTATGTCTGCCACTGCCCTCTAAAAAAAAAAAAATAAAAAATAAAACAACAGTGGCGTAATTCAGCCGACATGGAAACGTACCTTGTGACAGCGCCTGCCACAGACGCAAGCTGTCCCAGCCATGACCTGGTTCTTAGACGACAGCGGAGAAAGACGGGAACATGAGAAAGATTGCAGACCGTTGGATGGGGCTAGAGTTTCAGTCAGCTGGATAGGGGCGCGGAGATTTGTGATGGTGGTAGAGCTTGGGAAAGTGAGCTGCACATGGACTTCCACTTGAGATAAAGTCTTATGTGAGAGGAATGGGGGACACATGAGTCTAAAGTTTCCATGGATGAATCGGTCAGCTGGTGTAAAGCACACGTTAATGTTCAACACTAAAATCTGCACAGTGGTTAAGACTGTTACCAGGTCCAGGAGAATCAGTTATGCGTTCTGGAGTGATTTCAACAGTGATGACATGCGTGCATTTGCGCAAATGAGTTTCAGTTTCATTGTACTTGCTTAGGGTGTCGAGCCAAGATAACTAAGAACTTCCTTTACTTGATAGTTGCACCTTTTCAATTGAGTATTTCCATTTTTGGGTACTTTATAGATTGTGCTGTTGTACATTTTTGAGGCAAAAATTATACTTTTTATTCCAATACATGCATTATGTTACTTTTTGCTAGTTTATTATTAATAGAAAATGCATATCAACTGATAGTGTATGTACTACACAACAGATTCTATTCAAGATTAACCCATAAAGACCAAAACATCCACCAGCGACCAAAACTATGTACTGACGTAAACTGTTTAATCCCTGTTGAACCACTAATCCTGTCAATACATGTAAATAATTGGTGTAAAATACAGTTTATCATTTTTTCATGGTCATAAGATATGACCCATTTGGACGTTCTGAGGCTCCATAGTTACCATGGAAACACTGTCATCTTCTACAACATTGATTCACCAGTAAAACCCATGGAGTTGGATC
>JAPTYQ010000011.1:13407431-13417992 GCA_029814465.1 Ostorhinchus cyanosoma
ACAGTCATGTGGTTCTTAAAAGATCCTGTGGGTTATGGATCAAAAAAGTCCAGTGGTAGACCCAAAAAATGTCATTGGCGCTGAGCCAGAGGATCCGACTGGCTGTCCGTCAAGACACGGGACAATCCTTGACCCAAATTAAGGCGGTTACTGGTGCCGACTGCAGCCCAATAACCATCAGACGGCATCTGCCTCAGAAGGGCTTCAAGAACAAAACATGTCCTCAAAGGTGTCATTTCCTTTAACGCCACAAAATTACCCATTTGGACTTTGCAGGAGCGCACCAAACACGGGACATTGAAAGGTGGAAGAAAGTTTTATCCTCTGATGAGAACAAGTGTAAAATTGACAGTCCTGATGGTTTCCAACGTTACTGGCAGGACGAGGAGATCCCACTGGAGATGTTTTCTAGGCGGCACCATCAGGATCTTTTGGTTTTCCTTCAGTGGATCAATGGTGCTTCAGGTTGTGCAGGGGCGTCAAACTACAGCTGGATATGTGCAGATCCAACCATGTTTTTGCCTTCACCATCAGGGGGTCATAACAGTGTGAATACCTGACAGAAAATGATGATGAATGAACATTTTTGCACAGATTTTGGCCTTTAAAGGCTGTGGTCTTAAACTTTTGACCGACTGATGAACAGCCTATTTCAGTTGAATTAAACTTAAACTTACTTAATTTTTCTTTTGTCTCACTCCCATTTCTTCTTTTTACATTTTTAAAACTTTACTTAGAACCTTCTTTAGATCCAACAGTGCCAAATGTAAATTCATGCAATTTTTCAACTGGTCTTAACATTTTGATCAGGAGTGTATAATTTGTTGGATCTTCTGTTGTGGTGCAAAAGGTTTGTGTCCATCTTTGGTGCATGTTTCTCACTTTACCTGACTAAAAACTGGGACATCTCTCTATCATTTTGCACTAGTATTAGCACATAATGATAAGAATGTGTGCATTATGTTTGTTTTTATATAAACCTGCATGGCATTTTATTATACATGCACAATATTCTATTCTATTCTATTCTATTCTATTCTATTCTATTCTATTCTATTCTATTCTATTCTATTCTATTCTATGCGCTAGAAAACTTTTTAAAAAATTACAAATACATTTTTTCATTGATGAGGTAAACACACTCTTCCAATTTCATGACCCTTATTTCCATACATTTACTCCAGAGTGGTAAAGACATATTGATACTGATACAGAAATGTGTACTGTCCCCATTAAATAAACAAACAAATACACTAAAATAAAATAAATAAATACAGGTCAAGAACTCCAGCAGCACTTGTCGTGTTGAAGGACTTTATTTCACTGTAAATACTGACCAACACATTTTGGCTTGTCGCCTTCATCCAGGATTATTCTCTGAGCATCTTGGGAAATAGGTGAAGTTGTGCCAGAATCTTCTGTTTGGTAAAAAAAAAAAAAAAAAAAAAAATCTCAACAGAATTTTTTTTTTTTGGATTACGTGAAGTGCAAAGTTGCTGTTCGGTGCCTGAGTCATAGGAAAAAAACAAAACTCCGCTTTCGATTGTTCACCTTATAAACCGTCGACAGTGTTTGATTGCAACTTTTAAACACTCATAACTTAGTGTCAAACTGATGCAAACTGATGAGATCGACATTGATATGCAGCGCACTCCATTATTTTTGACAGAGCGTTCCCAAGTTAGCCGCACAAGTCAAAGCATTCAGCACCGGAGAGGCTCCGCTGTTAGCGTCGGGGATCTGCCCTTGCCCTTGGTGGACGTGTGTTTAAGACAGGCAGGCAGCTGTTGGCGCCGGCTGGAGGAGATGCTTTAGAGGCAGGGGTCCATCCCGTAAATGGAGCCGTGTGGTTCTGATGGATCAGCACATCAGTTCCCCTCCTGCAGGGTCAAACAAATGGAGGGGAGCACGGAGCGTGTATCATTCATGATGAAGGGAGAGGGTGAGGAGAAAAGTCATCTTGATTAGAAGACATCAGTCAATTTCAGAGGCAGCAGTATCCCAAAACTACTTCATCGAACCATTGAAACGTAGAAGCGACATCAGCCAGTCTGGACCAAAATCTGAACTCGTACTTTACATAACACGCTAACACGCCACAACTGTACACGTCAATGATTCTTACCTCGTCCGCTGAACTTTAGATTCTGTTAGAAAGTACTGTGAATGAACAGTTGTCGAACAGCTTAAGAAAAGAACACGGTGTGGGTGTGTGGGCTTCTTACTATTTCAGTGTCAAACATTATCTCGTGTTTGACGTTGGGTCTTAGTTTAGTCGAGTAACATCGCATGACACATTAATGGTCCGTACACTTGCAGAATCCAAACACACAGTACAGTACGTCAACAATTTGGTCATAAATGGGGGAAAAAATAGCACTCGAAGCTGCCTGTCGGACCTGTATCCACTGAAAATTTCACAGTAGATCTTGTTTCCTGCTTTTATTACTTATACTGTAACAATATCAATAAATTGTCTGAGGTTAATAATTATTGGACTTCATTATGTTTCATACTTGTCACCAAACCAAAGTTAGTCGTCTAAGTTGTAGAAAAATATCACTCTATCACAGATGTCATGAATAGATAAATCGATTGTTAATCAAATGTTAATTGACTTTGTTTTTCTTTGTTTTGGAGTTTGAGGTTTTAAATTGCAGCAGCAAATAGATATTTTTGTGACATTCAGATTTAAAACAAATTGAGCAACTGAATAAATATAAAGGCAAATTGATTAAAAAGCTTGTAACATCAACTTCAACATGGCACCGATGAAAAATAAGCCTCCAGATCGTTACTAGTGACTTTTTTTTGTTGTTGTTTTTTTTTTTAATGGTTAACAGCATGATTAGTCTTTTTTCTTGATTCAGTCACAAATGTTAGACATTCACAGAATCACAAACAGGTTATAATTGAACAGTCTACTGAACTGAAATGAGAACAGCTTTTAATTAAAATTTCACCATTAGTTTGACCACAGAAAAACAACTGTGCCAGTGGCAATTTCAGTATCCAAACTATTACTATTAATGATGGGGAGGAAAAAAAAAAAAAAGAAACTGAATCACCTCTGAATTTGTGGTTGCAATTTATCGCTTTTTAAAACCAAAATTCCTGTGTGAGAAAACAGTGGTTTACCACACGGCATTTCCCCGGAGCTGACGGAGACGCTGATGAAGAAAATGCATCCTTTCCCTCTCAGCCCTTCCCCCAATCTACAGCTTCATTTATCCCTCCATCTCTCCATCCACTACCGCCAGCCAGTTATTCATGTTGCATCATAGGGCTCCTGTCTATATAAATCAAGAACCCCATCTATGAAACATATCTTTTAGATAAAGCTGCCTCTTCATCAAGGTCTTTTGACGCTCCGTTACTAACCATATTGATTCGTTCTCAGATTATTTTCGGCCACATGGGCGTTGCCATTTTTTACCTCTTTTTTTTTTTTAAACCATGACAGAAATGGATCTATGGTAATCATATTCCATCTGTGACACTACGCTCTGTCCATTACTAAACCCTATCCTTGCTTAACCCAGAGAATATTTCTTTTTCCCTCCCTCTCTCTGGCCGTACCTTAATTGTGCTGTTAGGGAAGCAGAATCTAATTCCGAAAAAAGCATCTACACGCTTACCCTCCCTACTATCTCTCTTTCCATTCTCCATCCTCCCAGCTCACACACACACACACACACACACACACACACACACACACACACACACACACACACATGCACACGCAAACTTTCGGTCGACGGCAACTCCTAGAAAGCAAACAGGCCTTTGGCTGGAGGAGCCAGATAGGAGCTGGTTGGCTCCCACCAATCCTTTATCTGAGCCAGCGCTGCACATCAATAACACAAACACCACCACCCTCCATTCCTCCTCCCTCTCCTCCCTCCATTCTCTGTCACCAAACATCCTCCCCTCCCCTCCTCCTCCTCCTCTTCCTCCTCCCTTCCCTCCAGCTTGTACTCCTCCACTTTTAATCTTTCAAAACAAAACGGCAAAGCCCCCTAAGAGAAACTGCATCAAGCTGAGAAAGTGATAAAGCAGTTTATTTATTTATTTTATTTGTGAGAGGCGGGGTTGGGCTGGTGGAATGATTTCCACATTTCACTGTGCTTTCTTTTTTTTTTCTCCGTACCTTTCTTGAGCTTATGCTAATAACCTGTTGATCTGTGCTTCCGCTTTGTGTGGCTTCTGTCAACTCCAGCTCCAGTGCACACCACTGGGCAGACAGGCATAAACAAGCAGCCTGAACATCAGTCATGCCAATACTTTCTAAATGCCATCATGTTACCCGGGAAAGTGCTTTTGTCATGGTGTGTGATTTTCACTTTGATTCTCCCCCCTTTTTTGGCCAGGACTGCTTTTTTGATGATAAAGAGAATAGTCATAATCCATCCTTCAAAATGGAATAGTGATAACAGCACATATTCATCTGGATGCAGCTCTAATTACATTCAGCTCGTTTGATTTCTACACCCTGTATCCAGTCAAACTCTTGCTCCACGCCAGACATGAACTATTTGACGATGCAAAGACGGAGATGAATCCTTTTTGGGTTTTCGTCTGTTTCTTCATTGTTGTTTTTCTCTCTTTAAAGGAAATTCGAAGCAGAAGCTGGCATTTCATTGACACTCTTAACAGGGCAAATTAAATTAAAAATGGCTAAATTGTATGGTAATAAAATAAATACATTTAAAAATACAAACTTGTATTAATTTTTTTTTCTCCTACAGTGTTTTTTCATGTAAACAGTGCGCGCCAGCACATCTTCCTGGAGCTTTGGGGAGTTTGCCTCAGGGACGATAAACTACAAGACTTCCTGCAGACTCGTTGCACTTATAAAAAGTCATACCCCAGCCAAATGTGAAGCAATACTCCCCGAAAGCCTTTAAGCAAAAAACATGGAATTCCCTTCAATAACTGCATTGCATAAATTGTATCTTTAAAAAAAAATGGAGAAAAAAAAACCTTTAAAATGAGGGCTCGGAACCATGCGAAATGCCACTTAAGGGCACAAGGTCTCGCTCTAACTCTGCTGAATCAATAGTGCAGGCAAAATGGCACACTAATCAACATTCCATTATTGCTATTTGCATATTTGATCCAGGATTTGTTCAATGGATTATACATATTACCTGCATGATGTTTAATTGCCTTTTTAATAGACTCTGTGATTAAACAAGGAAGTCAGGGTAGGGTGGTGGAAGAGACAAAATGGGAAAAAAAAAAACGCAAAGAAATCTTATTAGAACAAGTTGCTGGCATCCTCCGGAAAAGCATCTGAAGGTGCCGGAATGAAATAAAGCAGAGATCTGTCTTGTGATAGAGGCAGCGGTGGCTGCTCAAAATTCATTCATTTGCCTGGTATTTGTTTAAGGAGATTGAAGAGGAGGCAGCTTGTTCCCATCACTGCAGAGTTTTATATCTTATCATGTTTTGACAGATGAGGGGCGTGACGCATGAGAATGCACACACGTGGAGTATTGTTGCATTGCTTGAGTGCAGTTAAATGAAAGATAACTCATACGTATTTGTAAGTTTTCTGAGACTTTCGCAAGAGGTAAAAGAATCAAAGGTTGAGGTATATTGAAGTAGTCTTGGTATAAACACTACAATAGGAATTCAGATACACAAAATAACTCAGTAGATAATAAATGAAGAGCTTTGTCTACTTAAGAATTCTGAATTAAGTAAGAATCAGTAGCATGATACAGCAGATTCAATATATTGCCATTATGTTGGTGAGGTCGCATATTGTGAGCTTTAACTTTTATTTTGACAGTCACAGTGTCAATAGCACACCATCCTAAAATCATTTAAAAGGATGTACAGTAAAAATCCACTATGATGATGAAATACAGAACATTATCTGAATAAGTGAATGTCTAGTTATAATATAGAAGAATGCATAGAATAAGATATTATTGGAATGAATTAATACGGACTATTGTGATAAGAAGATATTATCACATTTATTAATCATTGTGCTTGTAGTAAATATTTAAAGTGCATATAAATATTATAGTTTATATTAAATGTATGTGAATGGTTTGTATGGATGTTTTGTGTCATTGGAAAAAATATACAGGCAAAAAAAAGTGTTACCGAAGCAAAGTAAGCAGAATTGATTTAATTACTAGTTTGCTCCTTTTCGAGTGCTGAAAAATTTTATTTGACCATGTAATCTGATGACTCTATGTGCTCGACAAAGGAAACTAACTAACATCATGTTCATAAAATCTAAGTAAATGTTTTTTGTATGTTGTTATTTCATAGTCAGGGCTTTAAACACGGTACACAACGGACCGCTGTCTCAAATATTTACGTGTCTGTGTGTCGATGCAGTATCACAAAATACAAAACGTCATAAAATCAAGTGTATCAGTGGGTTTTTTTTTTTTTATGCATCTCTTTTGTGTTGTTTTGAACTGGAAATGACAATGAAAGAATGGGAAAGAGGCTATAAACTAACCGCTGTAAACCAAGCATTAAGACAGAAAACCAGTGGAGGAGGCTAAGTACTGACAATGAACTCTCTTACTGCACTAACAATGGGCTCTCTAATCTTCAGAAGTATTAGCGCCAAGCTATAGGTAACCTAAGTGCAGTGCTACAGTTTCAAAGCAGGCTGAGTGTCCTATTTATAAGGGCTGCAGTGCAATTGAGGGTATATGTATACAGTTCCTGATAGAATGTCTTGCATGGTATGCATTCTTTAATATCTGGGTAGATGAGTACATTCAGTCTTGTCTTCTGCACAAACTGGATACTAGTATGAGATCTATAGTTGGCTCAGTCATATAAGATTACATATTAAAATTGAACTCTACTATTGAAAGCAGATGAGTATATTTTGTGTGCATTTGCTGATGTTTGATGCGGCATTTCCTAACAAGACAAAGTAAAAAAAAAAAAAAAAAAAATCTCAGCGAGGTCACCCTCTCCTACAGTTAGCGGCCAGTCACCTGCTCTCATTAATAAGGAAATTAATGTTGCATTCTGTTTCAATTAACCTTCCCCGGCTACAGGAGCAGGACCGGGAGGGAGGCCCAGGCACCCGCCGAGGTCAAGGTAATTGAATCAGAGGTACAGCAATGACAAGGCCAAGGAGTTGTTGCTATGGTGTTGGGGGTAACCGTTAACCCCATCATTAGGGTGGCAGTCGAGGTTGCAGTGTGTCAGGTTGTGTTGTTGCATCTCAGAGATGTGACAGTCATCATTAGTGAAATCGGCCGTCGTGACTATCAGCTGGTGAATTAGCCAGTTGTCAGGCTTAACTGTTGGCAGCATTAAATCTGCTAAGCACAGAAAGTGAAATTATTTTTTTTTTTTTTTTTTTTGGTCTGAGGTAATCTTTTTTTTTTTTTCCTGTAGTTGTACATCAAGTTAATAAGGGAAGAGTCTGGTCTCAAAATGAATAATGGAAGGATTCTTTCTGCCGACCGCACACCTCTTCATACAGCATCATTACAATATCCTCGTCTCCCAACTGAAGCTAAAAGACAGGAAGTGCCATATTTTTACATTTTAAAGCAAAAACATCAATTCTCTCAATTCAACAGATGGTATTTTAACACCCGTCAGATGATGAGATTGTAAATTTTTCAGCATTTTTCCTGTTGGCTTTGGTTTATTTGGTTTAAAAAAATAATCTGAGCAAACCAAAATACTTAGATATTGTTGTAGGAGGAGGTGGCATTCACACATGCCCAAAGGAGGGCAGAAACCTGGAGGTAAAATGAACCAGAGTCTGATTTAACTGGATTAAAAAGTGCATGAAAAGATGCTACAGAAAGGAATACGCTGTGAGAATTTGGGCTGTTCTAGACAAACTGTGACCAAAACACTGGTTCCACTTCACATTGTCAAATAGGTTTAAAGATGATGTTTTGACTGTTTTGCGACCAAAGACAAAATTCTGACGATGTTAAAATTTTTGGATGGATATTTCATAATGTGGCTTACTTCTACTAACTAGAACATAGCATGAAATGATCAACACAACACATTTCACAAGCACTGTTTGTTGACGTTGGGGGGGGGGGGTATGTACAGTGTTGTACCTGAACCTGAAGTGAATCATATTTTGGGCAAACATGAACTGAACTGATGAACGAACTGTGAACGAGTTCATTCTGGTGTCTGTATCTGTTTAACTTCATTCAATAAGGTGCCAGATTTCTTTAGTGTTCCAGGCGGAAACCAGGCTAAACACACCGTAAATAGCCCTTAATATTTAGCAGAAAAACATTCAATCTGGCAACAACGCTAGCCACCAGCGTCGCATCGCCGCATGCGTCACAAAACGAGACAAAAACTGTAGCAGGAAACGAGGATTCATCATGTGAACATTTAAAAGAGCTCTATGACGAGGTCAGTGAGGAAGGGAATAAACTCACATTTATATGATATGATATAAATTTCTATATGGGCTTTAGCAATGATATTGAAAAATAATAGCTCGCAGCAACATATTGAAAAAAAAAAAGAACTATGAGCTAGTTAATTTTTGGAACCATGAACGAACTATTAACTCTAAACAATTATGTTGATTCTGAAATTTGCGAACTGAACTTTGAACTTTCCCAACACTGGTTATGTACGTGGTGTCGGGGGCAGGAGGTGTATACGTGGTGTGCGTTCCATAAGCGCCGTAACTGAAAGTCAAACTTAACTTGGAACATCTGGTGCATAGAAATGTCTCTCTTTTACTCTAGAGCTTACACGCAATTTTCACAACTTCTAACCTATATTCACCGGGCCCCCTGGGAACGCCGGGTCCCGTGTATTTGTCATGTTTACCCCCCTTTTACGACGCCCCAGACTGTTAAAACCAAATGTTCCTTATTTCTCTGTGTCACAACCAGGTCCGCAGTTGTTTCTTCCTCAATTTCTTGAAATATTTAGTCCTCACACTTAAATACTTTTCCTGTAACGGTGCGAGTCTTAGCTTTGCTCCATTCTTCACCACTGAAGCAGCACAGATGACAAGACACGGTTTATCTTTTATCTTTGCAGCTTCATTTGCACATTTCAATGGGTGTTAGCATCTTACGGTACACATACATCAAACTTGCTGTCATGCTGAAATCTTTGCTTCTGTTTTAGTAGAGAAAACACAACACATTGCAGAGTAAGGGGCGTGGTTTTGGCGTTGTCTTAATACCATTGAAGCACATTTTCACTTGAACGTTCAAACTAAGGTTGATGTTTTCATGTCATCACATATTGTTGGACCAGTTGACTTTCACATTGCAAATTTTGGCTGTAGTCTAATACACGTATGCATGTTATCTCCCATTACAGCCAGGGACGAAAAAAAGGCACTGGACTTTCTCCAAAATTTAGACCCACAACCCATACACGATTATGCATTTAAATAACCACCAGGCGTTGGTTCATCTGACCTTGTCCCTTGTTCATTTGTTCATTTTTAACCTCTTCCAAATGTATTTCTTCTCTTGTTGTTTTGGAGCTTAGTTTAAATTCCTGTCTCTCTTTAAAAGTTCAAACTATCTAAAAAGAGTTTTCCCACTTTAAAACCACTCTTCAGTTTGATCTGGACAGATATCACCTCTTTGTTTCTGACCAAAGGGGTTCACGTTTATAAATTTACTCTGAAAGTTTGGGTGTAAAAGCACTAAACCTAATTTTGCAAAATTTACAAAAAAGTACAAGTCTAAGTGATAATACAGTGGATTTGCCTGCTGTTATGTAATATACTGCTATCGACTGCTATGATTTATTGCCTTTTACTACTAATGACATTCAGGTATTTGCTTTGTTTGTTTCTTTAAATATATTTGCAATCTCAGTATTTTGGACTTCCTCCTGTTTTGTTACATAAAGCTTTTCCCTCCTTCGTGTACCTTTCTGCTTCCCTCTCTCCTCCACTCTGTCTCTGATGATGGTTGTCTGCTCCTCGAATGCGCTGCTGAGCATTGGCCAACGGTAAAACACACCTGGGTGTGTCCAGCCATCTGATGAATGACCCTGCGGCTGGCGGTCAGATCGATACGAAACGCTTGTGTGTGTGTGCGTGCACGTGGCTGAACATGTTGGGAGTGTGAGACGAGCGGGCGCTTTCTGCTGAGCTGGAAATCCCATTAAATCCCAGCAACCACACACGCGCGCTTTAACACACTACATCCTCCGCTAACACACATTAGTAAACACGCCCACAAGCTATCTATGTCTTTACTGACACACACCAGCCCACACAGGGCACGTTTCACAACTCTGTACACACAACACAGATCTACTTTTGTTGTAAGAGGCCAGCTATAACTCAGTGCTCTCCTGTACTGTACCAACTAGAGCGATGCAAAGCTGCTGCTCTCCTCTTCTTCCCTTAACACAAGCAGACAGAGCCCTCAGATCTGTGCCTTTTTGTCAGGGAAATGTCAGAATGCCTGTAACGTCGCTACTCAAGCAGCACAATATGTTTGTTTGTATGTGTTGTGGTGTGGTGATATGGATACTGTGACTCATGTCTCTGCAGGCACACAGCAGGTCCTTTTGGCTACATGTAGGTGTGTGTGTGTGT
>JAPTYQ010000011.1:13469553-13486805 GCA_029814465.1 Ostorhinchus cyanosoma
GTACACACTAAAATAAATGGCCCGTGTTGTAGAGCACCAATATACCTGATCACATGATACAAACAGAAATGTGGAGCCGAACTGTATATTTTAAACAAAACCGTCTGAACTTGGACATGACATGAGTATTCTTAATTAACCACTTCTCTGCATATTACATAAAAATATCCTGATTCTATGATGCTAATTGTAAATCAATGGGCCTTTTATTAGAAAAAAAAATGAATGTTAAAAGTTTTAGTCCATAGCATTCAGTCTACTAGATGTTAAGTTTGAAAAAAACCTATTTTATAAAGTGAATATAATGTCACTGTATATATAAAAAAAATTATATTTGTTGGCTTTTTGCTGCAGTATTAGATTATTTGTGCAAAAACAACTGCTATTGTTGTATCAAATTAGTATTTCCTCACATTTAATATGCGGGAGCAATAAAATCATGTATTCATATAATAGCACTGAAGAATAAAACATGTCCAATCTATTTATAGTGCATGAAAACACACAGGTACTGTCAGTATGGTCACTCACAGGCACACCAAAAGAAAGCCTGATGTACTGTTATTTGTAGCGGATTCACAAATCTCAACAGAACATCTCCTGCTTGTTTGTTGGGGATGTGGGAGTTGCTGTCAGTTCATTGATGTCAAAAAACAGGCAACATTGTTCTAAAGTAATCACTGGCAGATGCCATAGTCATTACCAGGGGTGTTACTGAAGGCAATAAAAACAAGAGTGCAAGACTGTCATGAAGTGTAACAACATGGATACAAAATTCCTGGAAAAAAAAAACCCAGTTTATTGTGGGTTTTATTTGAAATTCACAGTATTGATTGTTGCTTAGAGCTCCTCCGCACAAAATATAGCAACAATTTATAATGCATTAAGTTTTGAAACAATAACAAATTCTCTCTAAAGGAGATAAATGTGAAAGTGGCAGTTTTGCAAAATAACAGAGATGGGGAAAAATACTGAGTCATAATTGTCATGTCATCTGGTGTGATGCTGCTGGCTCCAGTCAAAGATATATATATTATACATACTCCTTTGTATTGTTTTGGCATTTTAGTGTGGACAGCAAACTTTTTTGGGTTATAGCCACAAGATGCCAGTGTGGACAAATACTTTGCAGCACATAAATGAATCTAGATTTATCTGCATGTGACATTTAGCTACATAATGTGTGAAAACTGCGAGCAGGGGGTGACACTAGTGAGGGCAGGAGGTGACACTGCAAATGAGCTTGATGGTAGGGACTAGTTTGCATATGAGAGGGTCATTAGGAATAAAGAGATTCGTTCCTCACAGGATGTCACACTCAATCAACAGGCATGGCCAGGCACGGCTTTTTTCACAACACCTTCCCTAACCGCGTTCCCCTATGAAGGTGTTTGCCTGGGACATATGGACCTTTCATCACCCTCTTCCCTCATTTTAGAAGGTTTTCCACAGCTCAGTGTGAGACCACCTTGGAATCTTTTTGAGGAAAGAGGGAGCTGTTGTTTCAGGGTGTGTTGTTCGACGCTCTAAAGGGATTACGATTTGGCACCATTTTATCAGTGGTCAAGCCCGTACACTTTTGTGCCATGTGCTCCTTTTATGCAGCCATGTTTGAGCAGCGAACTGAGAAGACTGCATGTATCTATGAATAAGAGAAAACTTGTTCATTGATGTCGAGAAAATACCAAAGCTAACCTCTAATGCTAATAGAGCAAAGCATGAAGACTTGCTCATCTATTATTTAAAAAGAACATCTAGATGACATTTTCTGGTCATGGATGGAGGGCGTGTGTGAGTGTGTAGTTTTGTTAGTGTGTTGCACAGGGTTATTGGAGTGATGTTCACCATGCCCAAAGACATACACTCAATGCCTTGGCAGTCATATCCTAGTTTGCATTACTCGCTTATCGCAATCTAAAGCGGCGTTATCTTGCACGTGATATGGTCTTTGACTCTGGGTTGCCAGTTCAGCAGATACCTCTAGCCACGCTGTGCCAAGCAAAGCCAGTTTCCCCAGGCTTCATATTTATTAGCCATGATGTGTGTGAGCTGGCGTGCAGCATGAGCAGCCGAGCGAAAGCGCAGCGGACGCAAACCATGCTTGACGTGGCCATCTCATGTGGAAGGCGAGAGTAAATAAGATTCCAGCAGGGAGGAAAATGCACAATCATTGCCTGGGAACTGGGGCCTCCCATCATGAGATTCATGCAAACCTAAGCAGTCTTCTGTCTCAACCTTTCACTAAGGCTGTGTTAAAATCCTTGCCCAGTTAACCATTCTTTAGTGGTTAAGAATTGACTTAAAGGACTTGTCTCCAGCTGCAACACCACCTAGCATTGGCCATACCTATGTACGTTAGCTGAGACCACTGTAGGTTTTGCATGAGAAATCCTCCACTGTCCTCCCCCTCTATTTCTAAATGTCAATCTCCACAATATCTTCCCTATACGGAAATACTGCCTTTCAGCATGACTGAATTCTCTCAGGCAGAGATGTGAAAAGACACAAGGAAATTCACTGCTATCAATAGAAAAGTGTCCTGTGTTATTACAACACTGTGTGCACTCAAGTACAGGCTATAACTTAATCTTCGTGAGGAAATGGTGTTTGGGGCCTGGGAAAGAAAGGTAATTTGCAAGTCAGAATAGTCGCTTTAATAGAGGACTTGAAACGAGGTTACTTGATATCGAACAAGTCTAAAAATCTGGTTTCCCAGCTATCTTGTATGAAGACCACGCATGACTTAAAATAGCCAGCAGAGGGGCCAATCCTAATACTTTATTTTGAGAATGTAATTTTCTCATGCCATGCCAGTAATTAACCTCCACACAATAAGGCATTGGAAGCACCACAGACACAATTCCAGCCCCACAGTTTGTTTAAAAGACTAGGCTATATGATAGGTTGTGTGTAACAGGGGAATGGAGGAAGAGGGAAAAAAGGAGCCAAGATTCGACTTTATCTTCAGCGGGGAGCCTTTTCTTTTGCATTCTCTCCTTGGTTTTATTCAAAACTGCTGTTTCTTCACTTCTGCTGAATTGGGTTTTGTTCCTGGCTAATTCCAGCCCGTCTCAGTCCAGGGCTCGTGGGAACTGCCGCGATCGCTTACAATCACTTCAGTCAAACACCTGGGAGATAATTGACTGGGCTTCGGTCAAACTTGTTTTTTTTTTCTTCTCTTCTCTCTCTCTCCTTCCCTGAGTCTTCACAATGGAGACAAAGAGCATAGGCACAAAAAAAAAGATCAGAATCACTAAATCCATTCCCAGACAAGGCACTGTATAGATGGCCTAAGAGCCAAATTGCCTTGCCGCACTCTATGCCAAGTGAATGTGAAAATGGTTAAGGAACAGTTGTGGTTTGAGCTTGGCAGTCCCTGAGGAGATGCAGTGTTGGAGAACATAACAGTAAAAAGGAAAAAAAAAAAAAAAAGACAAACTGTGCAGACCAATGTATTGTCTTTTTCATACCTTCACAAACGCTTCCATGCGTTGATTCCAAAACCCACAACCTGTAACACAGCAGGCTTGTTTACAATAATTGCTCATTTTTGTACACTGGCAGGAGTATGTTACAGTTGGCCAAGATGAGAAAACATGAATGGCCTGTTATATTTCCTTTAAATACAGATGATTTAGTTTCTGCAGGTGCAGTAATAGTTTGAGGATCCTCATCGAAGTTAAACACACGAGTCTGGAACTGCTTGTATTTTATTGAAAGTATGAGTCACTGTGAAGCACGAACTTTACTGTGACAACAACACCCCAGGAGGTAGAAATAGTTCAGTCCTAGTGTGTGACTGGTTTTCCTCCACTTTTACAGGCACCGTAGACTTTATGACTATTAGCTGTATCTGTGCTAGTACCGATAATATCCGAAACACGCGCGAAACACAAATTGGACACTTAAATTATCTCGCCGCACTCTGCGATATGACCGCACACATTTCTATTCAGGAACTGCACCTGCTAATCATTCTTTAGTTAGTGCACGGTAGCGGCGGCGGCAGCAGCAGCAGCCATTAGAATCACACTGCTATTAGTCATTATACAGTAGTTAGACTTAACAGTTTCACTGTTAAACATAATCATGTCCTAGTTTCATTATCCAAGGGAAGTATTTATGAAACAACTCTGCAGTGTGTTCTTATCAGTGCATGCAACTTAGTGGATTCATGTTATTGACTCACTAATCTCATTCAAGGTCATGATTCACTATAAATAAAATCCATAAAAACAAATCTAGTAAACAACAGTGGTCGGAGTTGAATTCTTATCTTACACTTGGCAGTACTGTACTTCTCATATACATATAGAACATGATTTATCGTCCATACCATGTGGCCACCCCCTGATGAGAAATCATATGGAGGTGGATGTATCCTTGGCCTGTTTGCCTCAGCTGCCTGTGGGCCAGAGGGTAATTATTATTAGGGTATGGAAATGTTGACAGCTTTACATAGCCATGCCTGTGTTACTCACAAAATTACACATAAAGCACACACACAGCGAAGCAGTAACTCACACCTGTTTATATGGGAGGCTCTCCAACATAGAGTGGAGTCTCTAGAGTGATTTCACTTTGTTTGGAGGAGCTGTCTTCCTGATACATCTGTTCCTTTTTTTTTTCTTTACACTATAATGCTACTTTATGGATGATCATCCTTTTATTATGTGTGGCCCCATTATGTATATGTATATGTCTAATGTGGTTATCCCTTGTGATTTGGCACATGCAACATGAAAAATGAACTTGGAGCTAGCAAGGTATGACCAGGGTTGTATACAATAGCACAGTTAGCTGCAATTAGTCATATCCCTGTAACAAATATAATATTCAATACGGAAAACAATGACCATATTATGCGAGTGTGTTTTTCCTAATCTGTGTGGTGAGTGGTTTGAAGCAGTATTTACATCTTTACTGACTCTAGCACTAAGTCTGGGAGAAAGACAGAGGAAAGTTGTTGCTATAGACGGGGTGATGGAAGCTATTCTGTGTGGCCCTCTGAGCAATCATCAAAGTCTTAAACCTTGTGCACATGTGATCTCCCAAAGTTATAACCTACTCAAGTTGCAGTTGAAAGCATGCTTCAATGGCTTGCATCTTAGCACTTCTCCTTGAACTCCCAGCTATAAGAACTTCATACAGCAGTCATAATGATGCCATGACAGATGCAGTTATCAAATATCCTCCACCTTGTAGTCTGCTGGCAAGTATGTCATGTGCATACTACTGCACAAATAATCTCAAAGTACTTAAATGTGTTATGTTGCAGGAATGCATGTTGAATCAGTTATTACCGCATTGGCCTTTTCCCTACATAACAGTGTAATGTTGGGTAAAGGATACGTTTCAACTGTGATATCCTTATATTTTTTTCCTGGTCTATATTAGGATGAGTGATGTTCTGAAATAAGAATGGATATATCAGATGATTATCTGCAACACTGTAGATAGAGCATTAACAGATTTTCCCTCCATTATCAGCTAGTGGTAAGATTTAATCATGTCATCTTCCAGTTTCATATCTATCTTACTGCTACGTACTATATTCTGGCTTGTCTTGAATATTGGTTTGGCTGCGGGAGGAATTTTTCACATTTCAGGCCCATTACGCTTGACTGGGCCTTGATGAAGCCAAAAGTACCTGCTTTAATTGCTGTGTTTTATAGACTGTACACAAGGCTACCCTCGCTAAATACAGCATGCTTAGATTAATGGGAGCGTTCAGCGTTAGTGCATTTTTAATGAGGACTGGAGGCTGCCAGACTACTTTTCTATATGATGAGGCACACTTTCCCCTTCGTTTGTGACACTGGCACGATACGTTGTGGCGCCCCAGTGCCCGCCAGCTGGTGTGCAGTGTGAAGCCAGGAGGAAACTGGTGTGTTTAGTAAAATATATCCCACCATCCAAAGACAAGCAAAGAAGCCACGCTCTGGTATAATTTTTATTTTATTTTTTTTTTAGCAAAGCAGCGCAGCTTAAAACACACTCCTGGAGATGTGAATACTCATATTTAAAGACACACCCACCCACACAGATAGGCACACATACATAAAAAGAACAGTGCACATGGAGGGCTTGGTATTTTTCCATGTTCATACACAAGAGTGCACCTGTTGTCGCTGAAGACACACATGCATACACATATGCATGCACACACACACTGATATATGGAGCTTATCAAAGAAAAACAAGAATTTACAGCCTGATATGTTACAGGATACAGGGTGTGACCCTGATTTGCATTTGCATGCAGAGTGCAATGGAGTACAGAGAGTAGAAATGGCAGTCAGCAGAGAAGATAACCCCAAACATTCACTCTAAATTTATGCCAGTATCCTATTCCCTCTCACTGAATTAATGCTTTAATCTCTCCCTCTTTGTTGCATGTGTACTTGAGCTCAGTGTGTGTGTGTTTGTGTGTGTTGGTGGTTGGGGGTGGGGGATTATATTTCTCAGCAGCTACTGTTTTAGTAGTGCTTTTGGAATGAAAGAATTTACCACAGAAAGTCCAGAGCTTGAGAAATAGCACCTTTTGCCATTTCAGTCTTTCTCCTATTCAAAGTCACACCAATAGTCCCCATCAGTTCTGCTGTCTTTGCATTTCCCCTCCACAAAGAAATAGCTAGTATTCTTTAATGGAAGATTACCTTCAAATGCAAGCTTAAAAGATTATGCGCTTTCATATATGTCTTTGAGGTCCATTATTCGATGTCATTTCTTGAATAGTCAGTTCTTTCCCTCACTCCTCCAGCTCTCATTCTCCTTTTGTTGTCCATTCATTTATCTGTGTATCTTCGGTTCACCACTTTATCTAGTTAAATAATACTCGACTTCACCCCGCTCAGGTTGGACACCAAAACTTTCTGTCAACACCAAAAATATCCCATCTAGTGTCTTTA
The DNA here is from genome assembly GCA_029814465.1 of Ostorhinchus cyanosoma. Taxonomy (NCBI): domain Eukaryota; kingdom Metazoa; phylum Chordata; class Actinopteri; order Kurtiformes; family Apogonidae; genus Ostorhinchus; species Ostorhinchus cyanosoma. Next base: position 13,476,465 of record JAPTYQ010000011.1, read on the forward strand.
CACACCTCATCTTTGATCCTGCAGCTTACTCTGCATGCGCTAGCACGAACAAGTCTGCGGAAAACCATATCCATAATTTATTCCATCTTAAAATGAAAAATCAAACGTATGCCGGGGAATATTCATTTTTCCCACTGCTGTCGTGCCACCTGACTCATCGCTTTATGAATTATTTTGACTATTGGTAATGATGTCCTGTGTTGGTAGGCCATTACAGCAGTGGAACTTAATTCGCCCATTGTTAATTAATTGCTTCATTCTTAGCGGGAGTAATAAAAATGCTATTAAGTAAAATACCTCTATCATTAACCTAACTTTGTTAATATGGGTATCAGTGGGGCTCAATAAACAAAAGCTGTAGTGCCTACCGCCACACAGGGGTAATTAAAAATGCACTGTCATTAATTATATTGGATGGAAGATTGTCCAATGAGTTGGAGTCTTGTTGGCTATTCCCTTCTCAAGCAAGAGCTCCATCAGGCTCTCAGTGAGAATTGTCAGCTCAGCCTCCTGCTGTTTGTCTGCAGTACACAATCTATCCTGTAGGTATACGCAAAATTAAGTACTTTATTAAATTAGAGCTGAACTTTTACTGCAGAACTTCTAATCACAAGTGCAATCACGCCACCATATCAGTTGATGCTTCACTGTTGAGTCATAACGATTCGTCAAACTCAGTTTCCCAATCACCTTTCAATTTCTAACAGATGAAAGAAGGGAATGTATGCAGCCTGCTATAAAATGCGTTTAGTCACAAAACCATAAAGCAATTGTTAAGTTAAATATCTCCTATCTAAGGTTGTATAAATGGACATGTTTGCACCTAATAAAACAGTGCGAAATGATAGTAAATGCAACAGCATTTAGAATTTAGAGGACTTTTTGTGGAGTTAAAGACATGAAAGATACTATGGGATCCAAGAATGTTCAAGTATGCAGTTGTAGTCACTGATTGTCAGCGGGAAAATCCTTCAGTGGTAGAAGTTTTACAGATAACCAGATCCAGGGACATAAATCCAACAAAACTGAAACTAATGACAATCAGTACATCCGTTAAGCTGCAATAAAAGGATGACTGAGCTTAACTCCACAATCGCTCACTCCACATTCCTTGACTTCTTTAAATTCTGTGGAAGCAATCCAAAAAGTTGAAACCAAACTGCTAGAAGAACTCCTGTAGTGCATTTAGTAAGGTGTAAAACTTGATATGCAGTATTGTTCTTTAAGATGTATTTGTTCATTCCTTTATTCCATGGGACATCTATGTCTAAGCCCGTATCCAGAAACAGCCCATGAGATGAAATCAACTTTACTTGTTGTTTTGTCCCTCCATTCACTCCCACTATCTTCTTCATCCTCCCTTTTTTTTTTCCTGCTCTATCATTTTCCTCCCGTCTCCATCTTGTCACATTTCTGAAAAACTGGCAGTGCAGGCGTGAAATTGATGTGATGAAAAACAACTGGGATATCTCTATGAGCCATTTGCTTTGCCGTTATGGCCACCCTCTCTTCCCTCAGCATGGCTCTAGGCTTTCTGTTGCGATTGGGGGCATACTGCAAATTAGCCAGCAGCTATCTGAGGTTACCAGCCAAGTGCACCGCTGGCCTTGCTCTCTGCCAAGCTCACCCCAGTTGGAACCAACTCGCCGCCCAACTTTGTTTTAGTGATGTGATTTTCCTTTTTGCTTTGCTTGGTGTTTAAAATTCTCTCTGAAACATGTGCTGTATGAACTACAATAGTCATTTGTTTTGGCAAACGTTTAATATTCCTGAGTCAATTGAATTTATGGAGAAGAAGCAGCACAGGTTTGGCATGCCTAATATTGCTTCTTAAGATAATATAATTGAAAATTGCATTTGTGCTGACAAATGGCCCCAGATACTCTCTCTGAGTAAGGATGAAATAATAATAAATAGGTATGTGTCTACACTACATCTCAAGAGCTTAGATAAAGCATCAGCTTGCCGGTGAATTTCGTTTGTATTACTGACTTCCCTAACAGCCGAGGAAATATAAGGTGCAAGGGCAAATAAGAAAACTCTCCCCTCAGTTATGTTCAGCCTAACATCTCCCACATGAGCCATGAAATCGGGCTCTGACTTATCCCGGAGCTTCACGTTTACAAGGAGAGATAAGGGCAGTTCAGACCTATTGTTGCAGCCAGCATGACCCTAAACATGAAAGGGCATCTTGGCCATCTCCCATTGTGTGCCGCTACAGTATATATTGAGCTCTATAAACCCATTCTTTGTGTGAAGTGAAAAGAGAAAGAGCCTCTTAATTAAGCAAGCAGTAATGTAAGTGACTTTCCACTCGCATAAATGAATACTCAAGAAAGTAACTGTGTCATCCTGGATGTGGATAAATGAATAAGTTGCTGAATGCAAGCGGCACTAAGTGGGTTAGCATGTAAATAAATGAATAAGGTAGCAAATTAGTGTTTAAGTGTGTTAGCATGTAAATAAATGAATGAGCAAGTGAATTACAATATGAGCAAGTTTACGGGGTGAATAAAGACGTCAAGGAACTCAAAGTGTCAGCAGCGAAAAGGAAGTTATCGCTCTGCAAAAGCCACAGAGGACACAGTTGTTGAAGCGCTTCTTGTCGCAGGGCGGCAGTACATCTGGCTTGCGCATGTCATATTTTCTCATGTACAGATGACATGCCAATTACTCCTTAATTACACGCGTCATCTGGACCAAAGTGCCCAATGCCAGCACTGATTAATCCTGTTTATTGTGGCAGTGATGACAGTCCCAGTGGACACAGAGCACCACAAAAAAACACACAACAAGGGATTATAGGAAGGACTTGGAGAAGACTGTAGAGACAGGATAGCCAGGGCAAAGGTTGACTGATTGAGCGACAGCATGACAGTTAATCTTAGTCTTGATTTCTACCACCAATGATCCGATGGTATCCTGAATATGAGCGATGAAAACCCGGACCGTGGAAAAGCCTTCAAGCTGAAAAAAATATATCTAGAAAAAAAAAAAACAACAAAAAAAAAAAAAAAAGCAGAGCAGCTTTACATGCCAAAAGCCCTTAGGTTGGCTACTCACATGGAAAAGCCAACATTGTTACTCAGCACTATCTGCAATATGCTTACACACACTTTCATGTTTATGGGTGCCTGCCAAGTCATTTGAATAGCATGTCCGGTTAAAAGGCTGGTTTTACACACATCAAAGTGAATTACTTCTGTCATCATCAAATCCTCACGTCATTATTTCCTCCATTTTAATACTGCTAACAAGGAGGAGAGCGCATTTGCAACACAATTTTATTTCCAAAACATGATAGTCAGGAGGGGGCAATGAGGTCATGGAAGTGGAAGAACCTCTGTGTATATATGCGTGTGCGTGCGTGTGTGTGTGTGTGTGTGTGTGAAAATCTAGCCCTTCCTGTAAATGAATACGTAGCACATGTGAGCCAGATAGTCATCGTAAGCAGGAAGATCTCAGACCGTGACCGGAATGGCGAAGGGAGGGGAAGGTGGTAACCATGTATTTCGATGAACATTGAGATAGTGGACGCGGTCGGATCGGCGTCGGGAGACCAGCGGGGACTGGGGGTCAGCCTGAGCGAAGGTGACAGCGGGGTGGTTTATCTGTTAGATGAGTTATTGAACAGCTTCAGAGCATGGCGAGCTCGTTGCTAGCGTCTCTTCAGTCTGACCCTTTGTTAAAATCCTCACTTCCTGTCCCCAATCACTCTTTTTTTGTATTTAGCTTCCATCTTACTTCCCCTCCTTCCATATCTCCCTCTAATTCATGCCCTGTCTTTGTCCAACTCTTTCTATCACTCACAGTGGCTCACTCCCTCTTGCTTTTGTTACTCCCTGTCACACTCGCTTTCAGCATTAGCTCCATCTCCATCCATCTGCTCCTTTTGTCTCTTTGCTCTTTTTCACGAGGATGCCTTGGCAAAAATGGTTATTGACTGTGCCTTCTCTGCCCTCTTATCCCTGCACCACTTTCCCTTTTTTTTTCCCCCCATCGCTGTATACTCCAGCAGTACATGCTCCTTTTAGGAGGTGATGAGAAGAGTAGTAGAAATGCACCCTGTAAGGGGAAAAAAAGGTGATGATACAATCAGTTTTATTGTGCCGTAAGGATTTTTTCAGGCTTGTGGTTATACACCCTGTATGCAGGCTGTATGAAAGAATTGCAATTCACATGCATTTTTTTCCTCTCTCATTCCCCTTTTCCTTCCCTTTTCATTGCTCAAAATAATTAGGCTGCAGTCTGGACTCAGGGGTGTAACGTTTCTGCTCACGTTTCCATGATACAAGAGTAAAAGAAAAAAACAGGTTGTGCTGCTCCAGAAATTTCTACCTGTGTGTCACCACCCCTCCCTCCCCTCTCTATCCCCTGATGCTGTTTTAACGTGGACTTCCACAAGGCACAATGCACTTCATCTGACCTAATTCTTCCCTGGCGCTCTTCCAGTGCTAGGAGTACATAAGGACTGCGCTGTCAAGGTATTCAGCCCTGCCTCTCTATTATTTTAGAAATCAAGCAACATCTGTTGTGCTTTGGGCCTCCTCGTGACTCACAGGAGGTTTTTGCAGTTTGCAGAGAGATGCACCTAAATTTGCCTGTAGCCAGTGATGAGATCTCATTAATGTATTTTTCAAAATCTAGAGTTCATTTTCCTGCTGCTACTGTTGTGTTTTTTTAGTTAAAACCGGCATTTTGGTAGATATTTAAACAGGCATTTCAGAAACCAAAACACTGCTTTAACTAAGACTGCAGAAGGCCTGTCTGGAGAGAGGTAGTTCTTCTAATTACCTAGATTACTCTCCTTTTACAGGCCATTGCTTTTGACTGAATAAGTTTAAAGTTAAGATTAAACTTCAAAAAGTGCCTGACTGGATGTTCGGCATGGTAACAAGTACTATTTTCATGTGCCTTTTCAGTAGAACGAGATTTAACTGCATCTTCTCCGCACAAGCACATCACATTTCCTCCAGTTACATTGCTGGGCATGTGGCATCTGTTGGAATTTTACAGCAATTTCAAAGTTTGGGTTTGTAGCATTTTAAGCACAGGAGTGTGCAAGTTTTGTTTATGTGCGTGTGTGTGTGCGTGTGTGTATATGTGTGTGTGTGTGCGCGTGTTTGCAACCCAAACCCTCACGGTCCATAAATTTTAATATTCCTTGTGAGTGCTATACCCAAGCAAAACACAAAGTGCCTCACAAGTCCCTGCCCAGAGCGCTAGTTTAGCACAGTTCTCCACCAAGACGCATTACACACCAGGCCTGTGCTCACAGCTCACCCTCTTTCTGCCACCACTTTCCACATGCATCTTGCATGACTCGCTGGTGATTTTAAACCAGCCCAATAACAGCCTTACAACGCCGGGCTCCGACGGGACACTCGCATTACCATGTGACTGCGATATTATTCGTCTGTGGCGGGGGGCAAGGCTGCTGCTTTTCTGCCGCTTCACTAAAACAGAACGCGTGAGGGTGGAGCCGTCCTGTGCTGTGCCCCAGGCTCCTTTTTGTGTTTACCAGCCCCTGCATGGGACTGATGCTATTTTCAATTCAAAGACCCAACCAGGGCTAACTAGCCCTAGCCTCTTCATACCATTCGCCTTAATAATGTGGGCCGGACTCTCTGCGGGGGAAGCTGCCTCCATCCTGAGAGCTGCTAAATGACACAGTGGAGTTCATTGATGGAAAGGATTACATGCTAGCGCATAGGACGGCAAGGCGGCGGGATCTCTGAAGGGCACTACAAAGAGAGAAGAATGTACTAGCATACTATATGTCAAAGGCCGAGCACTGGCATAATTTGTGGTGTCACACTGTTTAAATTGTTTCCTGCAATGCACAACTTAAGCAGCAGCTTAAGGCAGCTGCACAGACGTATAGTAACTTTATTTATATGGCACATTTAAAAAAACAAACAAAAAAAAACTGTTTACAAAGTGCTTTGTCAGTTAAATACAAAATGGGAAACTCGCAACATAAGCACAAAATCTAAAGGCCAAACAACGGGACAGACTTGAAGATTTAACTATGATGTTGAAAACACACACAAAAAAAAAAGATGCGAAATGCACAAAGTAAACGTTAAAACAAAATTAGAGACGTGCATAAATGCAAATAGAAAATTTTCATTCTAAATATTAACTTTAAAAAGCTCATTATCTCATCTTATCAAAGGATACTTTATATTAAAGCTGGCCTGTGTGATCATTTGACACCACATCACATTCTCATATTTGCACTGTGTATCCATTTACACTTCCTGTAGCCAGCTGTGTATGGCATTACATCCTATGTTATTGTAGAGCATTCGAGAATTGTGAAATACGACCACTTCCTCCTCTTTCACTGTGCCCTAATAAAGAAAAAAAAACAAAACAATATGACTTATCAAGAAGAAAACTGACCCGAACTGAATGCACATGAAAAAACAGCCACGAGAGTGAAGCATAAGCTGTCTTATAACGGTCCTGAACATTATTCTGTTTTACCTCCGCCCTCAATTAATTCTGAATCCAGCCACCCTGTATTAAAATGGCCAGATGCTAGGATAGATTCTGTTGGGAGCAATGGCATGCAACAAAGTGATATGAATCATCCCCCACACTGTGTGCAGCAGCGCACAGTCTCTGAGGGCTGGTGACACAATTTATGGAAAAGGAAAACAAGACACAGCCACTTAGGTATACAGATGGACTGTCAAGAACGCCCTGTCAAAAAAGAGACAATTACTTTTCCACTACAATTAACATTATGCTGTTTTTGGGTTATTATTATGAAGAGAAATACAATACAATACAATACCTGTAGGAATCAGAATAAGGGGTTTAAAAAGAACTTATATTATAGTTACTGTTGAAGTGTTTCAGGTTATGTTTGCTTAAAAATCTGTGATACTGCATCCCATAATACATCTGATTTTATCTTTTCGGGCACGGAAATGGAACTATTGTGCTGTTCTTCTGTCTAAGAAGTTGTTGAAGTTGCTGATATTTGTATTTTTATTTTATCTATGTTTTGCCGGTTCACATACATGTTAAATTTCAGTGCATGTTCGGAATAAATCACTCAATTGTTTTATTTCAGCATTATCTTATTAGGAAAAAAAGGGGCAAACTGCATTGTTATTTTCTCATTTTCAAGTGCATTTATTAGCCTCAACTGCAAACTTCGTAACATTTAAGCTCATGTTGACAGTTTTAGATCCTTAAAAGGTTTCAGAAAATCTCCTTTGACCATCATTGCAGCTCCCTGATCTGCAAACGTACCTTACCGAGGAAAAACTCCAAATATAACACGATAAAACACAAAGCACAATGAATCATGGCACGTATGGATAGTATACTCTTCTGACAGCCAACCGTGCAGTTAATTTAGTTTCTTCTTCCATGTTTTGAGGCAAGTAAAATTGAAACAAACTGTTCTCATATTGTTCTCTGTGGTTACAGAATAACTTAGATAAATATGCCACAGTAGTTTCCCCCCATGCTCCATTCACCTACAGGGTATCCACAGGGTGTCGGCGCTGTAATCTTAAGCTTTTTTTTTTTTTTTTGGAGTTCCAGGGAATCTAAGGTTGATAAATTCCTTGAAATTTTTTTTTTTTTTTTTTTTATATCCGACTCTGTCTAAGGCCTGAAACGCAAATAGCAGACTCTGTACCATGAGCCAGGTTGAATATTCAAACAAAGATAATTATCTGTGGATTAGCCCCATTTTGGCTTTCAGAGTACCACTTGTCAGCTGACTCCTGGGAGAAATTGTTTAATAATTAAGACCCTCTGCTTTCTGAGAACTGCCAGCAGCACTGTTCTGGTGCAAATAAGTCAGATAATATTTTGCCTTTGTGTGGAAATGGCTGTGTTCCTTACCTTGTAGATACAAAACAAAAGGCTGTTACAAACACAGTTTTTGTGATTTTTTTGACTCATTTGAAAAGGAACCAAGAATATCCCCTAATGAATTAGTGTTTTTTTTTTTTTTCTGTGGTATTTCCTGCCGGGTTATGCTCTGAAATGTGCCGTTCTGAAGCCTGGCAGAGGTTTTGGAGAAGTCAGGTCCATCATATGTCAACATGTTATCCATCAAAGGGTGTGAGCAACTTTTCACACTCCATCCTATAGATTCACCTCCCTTGAGATGTGATATCTATAAGAGCGGGTAAATGCAAAGACAGTGTGAAAGCGAGACCCAAGGCCATTCTTCGGAGCAGAATGATCGAATATGCAGTGATGTAGACCGTGTAGCAGGCGGTGCTGTGGCCCAAATATCTCCTCTGATGTAGGCTACTAAACATTACCTGTTTCTCATTCTGCACCACTGACAATCTGCCCATACTTACCCCATTCATTATCAGCTCTGCAAGTGAAACAAAAGCTCTGGCATTTCAAAGATTACCTGTACTTTGAGTGGGACTATAGAATTAGAACCCCCTCTCTCCCCTCCCCGCCCCCTTATTTTTTTTTTTTTAAATAATTCCGGTATCTACAAATCTCTGCCGCTGCATACATAAATATCCAGCCTCTAGCAAGAATCAAAGGCCATTGAGGAAAGGAAATCATAACATTATATCTATATTTAGTTTCCGTTGTCTTAATTGGCATGAAGAGTACAATCAGATAAGCCTTTTGAGTGTGACTCACATGCTGCTTGAGAGAAAAGAGAAGTATCATTTACCAGAAAATAACTGCTGCCAAGATTTTTTTGTGTTTTTTTTTTAATGTTTGTTCAGTATGTTACTCCACGGGGTTTAGTTCTGACGGATCTACATGTACCTACATCTTCTGTGCAAACATAGAAACAGAGAGGTTATCTGATTTTTTTTTTTTTTTCCACCACAGAAGGACTTAAATCCCTCTTGTCTGAGTATTTTATCTCTGGCGTAGTCGCAGAGCCAGCTACCATTGAGCTCCATGTCACTCCCATGTCGCCCCTATATTACGATCTGTGTGGTACTGGTCCATCTGGGCTCTGTGAGGTCACTGCACACACCACCTGCTCCAGTCGGGTATTCGCTGTGGCTTCTGGGTAGCATCTCTGGGCACGAGTGGAAAGGCAGATGTATAGATTTAGTGGTACAAATGCCCTCGGATACCCATAAGCGCAGAACACACACACATTATGTCTTACTGTCACACAGGGCTTATACTGGCATGAATACACGCAATCTGCACAATTTACATTTCTAGTCCCACAACCTTTTTACAGGTTTCTGTGCAATTTTGTGTTTAATGAGACTTACTGTATGTGGTTCACTAATTTAGGGAGACAATTGCTCTTTGCATGCTTAGGTGGATTTAATAGCCTTACAAGACTAAAAATTAGATTGGGTTCGTATATTCCACGGAGTGAGTCTGTTACAGAAATATATTGTGAGAAGTTTTTAAGCTTGCGTGTTTCCTGAAAACACTGTCGAAACAGAGAAAGAACTGTCAGTAACACCCTTTTTATTATTTCTTTAAAAGCCCATGCTGCAGCAACGAATTTCGATGGCATTGTAATGAATTCCACAAAGCCATTTTTCACTAAGTTGTTGTAATTTATCGGTTAAATGTATGCTCAGAGGGAGATAATAAAGTCAAAACAGTTTCTCCGGCTAGTCTGCCAACAGAAAGCCCACTTTGTTTGAAATGTCCACAAAGCTTTTGTTTTTATTTTACTGAGGTACTGTTGCCTATACACGTCTTGTTGACACTGTATACACTGTTGATACTGCCACCTGTCCTTTTATTCCCTCTCAGCGAACAAAGAAATACTTTCCGAAAGACCAAATTTCCTTCTTTGATATTCTAGACGCCATGCACCACATTTTGGGTTTCAGCATTTCACTAATAATCGGTAAACAACAATAAACCATTGCATTCATTCACTTAAAGTCAAAAACACACTAAGGTGGTCGCTGTTTGCGTTAGTTTACTTGTTGTGGGGTGAGTTTTAATTTTCTTATCCATGATGTTCATTCATGTGGGGACGAAGAGATCCAAACATGCCAAATATGCCAAAGATACCTTCATGAAATCTTCTAATATATTCAAAAAAAGACTGTGGAGGAACCAATAAACTGTAAGATTTAGCTTTTTTTTTTATTTTTCTTTTGATTTTAACCCTTTATAGGTCACTCATACTGTAGAAATAAGTTTCAACCTTAGTGTGTTATCGGAGGACAAAACAAGACTTTATTACTTTTGTGAAATATAAAAAAAAAAAATACAAGAAGTATAAAAAAATACAAGAAAAACACATGTAAGGTGAAAGGAACATGCATTTTTGAACATTAGAACATGACTTTTAAAGCATTCCAACAACATATAAGTCCAGTAACCCTTTGAACATCATTCCTT
>JAPTYQ010000011.1:13486905-13523661 GCA_029814465.1 Ostorhinchus cyanosoma
CCTTTGAACATCATTCCTTCCATTAGTACCATTACTTCCTGGTACCAAACAAAGCAGATCCACTCACTGTTCATGCACATGTACAGACCCTGGAGACCACATTGAACCTCACTGTCCTCACTAACTGGAAGTGACCAAAAATAGTCACTTGTCCGATAAAGGGGGTTATAAGGAGAAATGACAGCTGGTTTTGGAACCAGTCTGCATGACAAAAATATAGATTGAAGCACTTTGTAATCTGTTGAGTTTTCCTCATAATTTGTTTTGTTTGAGGTGTGGAAAACTGCAAAAAAAAAAAAAAAAACTATTTGTGACTTTCATTTTCTTTAATTTATGTACTGATTTTTTTTTTTTTTAAGAATATATGCTGCCTTCAAGGATTAAACTCTACTTTTTTTTTTTTTTAAATGGATCATATCAGGTAATAAATCAGAATTTCAGAAGACATACAGTGAACATGTAAAAATCATGGCTTGGATTAAAGTGGGATATTTTTTGCAGTGCACGGAGGGGTTTTTACTATGTGCGCAGCCAGACCCCGCCTGCTCCGCGCGCGTCACTGGCAGTAGTGGACGCGGAGTCACTCCCCTGCCTACTTTTAATAGCTTTGTCATGTGATGGAAAGCAGTTGTAAGACAGGTGCCCTCGGTTCATTCTCGGCGAGGGGCAGCAGTTGCCTGTGTGAGCGCGAGTGGGAAGCGTGTGTGGATTTCTTTTTTACTTGATTTCTTTCTTTTTTTCTTTTTTTTTTTTCCTTTTTTTTTTTTTTTTGTGTTCTTTTTCGGACCGTCATTCAGTGTCTGGATGGCGTGGGACAGGTGTAACCAGGACTCGGTGTGGAGAGAATTAGAGGTGAGCGCATCTAAAAATCCCACTTCTTTCATCTCTCTAGCCCTCTGGACTGTCTTTTTTCTCTGGAACGATGGACAACACTGACCATCCGAGACAGTGGTTTCCTCATAAGTCTTCTGCTTTTCTGTTTGGTGCTGGCCGTGACGTGCCGGTGTAGTGCGCGTGTGGACGCAGTTGAGGATGCGGGGGATATACAACACGGGAATATACGTGTGACAAGTGGAGGGGATGTGCGGAATCTCTCTTTTCTCCTCAGTTACAGATGTAGTTGTATTATTCCGTGCACGGGCTCGGGACCATTGCTTTCTTCATAGGATCTCTGTGCTTACAAGCTGGCGGATCTTTCTGTCTTTCCAGCCGCGGACTGTACGCGCTCCGGTGCCGAGAAGGTTTTCGTGCCAAAATGACTGAAATGTCTCAAAGTCAGGTATTTCGCTGACGCATGAAATCCACAGACGATAACAATCCCTTTGATGTGCTGTGTCGGGCTATTTTTTCAAAGGCAAGAGCAAAGGTTGTCCACACTGAGGGACCGCTGTTTTGGCATTGCGCAGGAGCATCGTAAACCAAACCAAACCAAACCGAACCGGGCACGTCTGTGTGCCAAAAAACATCCCGGCCGGAGGAGTGTTGCACCGGCCGTAGAGCAACATCTCATCGAGCCAAATTGATTTACTTGCAGATTTTTTGCACATAATGTCCCTTATTGTTAAAGTTGTAAGCTTTCCATGTCCGTCGCCTTTTTTCCATTCGTTCAGATTTAGAAGCACATACAGATCACGCACATCAAAAGGATACTTGTTCGTCTCTTCTCTGATAGTTCTGTCTGAGTCTGTCCACATTTGAAGGACGGCAGTCTACCTGGCTATACTTGGCTGTTTGTCTGCATACAGGAGCTTTGGAATGCTTCAGATGAAGGTTTTCCCAGTAACTCCACACTGTGACTGCAGCCTGCCTTCATTTCTGTCATTATCTGTGCTGCGTGATGAGAATAAGCTGCAAAGAAAACTGCCTCGACTCATTAAAAGTAAGAATTGGTCCCTTAGGACCGATCATAGCGATTGTTTCTCTTCACATGTGTCTCCCTGTGCACTTTAATCACGGAGGCAGATGCATACTCTGTCACTTTGGCCAGGTAGGCTGGAGCAGCGAGCCGTTTGGTCCGGAATAGCGTCGAGTTCTGTGCCACTGTCAAGAAAACAAATGCGTTTTCCTAAAGCTCCCGACATTTTTCCGACTCATTCAGTAAAAATATTGAATGCAATAAGCATGATTCGTTCTAAATCATTAATCTTGTGATTAGGGAACCGCCTACCAGGAGCACAATCTTCTTCATATTAATCTTGTCCTCGCAGGTGCTTGTATGTGTCAGGCGTGCGTAAATCACTGGAGCGCCGTGGTGCGCCCTGATGGTCTGTCTGGCGGCGCTATTTCATTAGTTCAAGAAGTCCATAAGATAATTGGGCATAGGACACCCAGCCTCTGAATATCTAACATCATGGTTCGGGTGTTTTTTCCACATGCCGTGTCCTGTCATAGTGGATCATCTCAGGGGAAGCCTAAGACGCAGTGAATGTGTCCCCTTCGCTGTGCGGTTTTGCAACAGAACGGATTTGTCTCATCATAGTCCAAGTCATCGTGCGTTCGTTTTTGTGCGATTCCGCGTTCAGATGAACTGTGACACCAGTGTCTGGGCGGTTTTGCCTACTTGGCACAGCATACGTCTCCCGGCTTTGCCCTGAGCCGAGCCTGAGTCTCATCCCTCCTGGATTTATGGGCCAAATACCTCCCGGCGTTGCCAGGGGATATCTATCCTGTATCGGTCTTAAAGTTACCCCGTAGCTCCAATGCACGGCCTAACGTGGTGTCAACGAAATTAGGAGAGGTGCATATTATTCAGCAGCCAAAAGCTGTTTTCTCAGGCGTTAATTTGCATATGCACAGCTTCAGAATGTAAACACTTCGGTGTGATTTTGGGCTTTTTAATGACTTTAAAACTCAAAGTTTCTACCTTGACTGGAGCAGAGAAAGGTCTGCCTGACAGTTGCTCCTTTCAGCTGTAAGTTTTCTTCCAAGCTGAAATGACTGCACTCATGACTATTATATTGCATTTAAGGCTGTGCACAATCAAAGAATAGGACTTGAGCTCGTCCATATATCTGCACTCTAATACTACTTAAAATGACCAGTTAAAACACCTGAGCCCTGTCAACTTGTTGCCCCCTCCCACTCATCTTGCCATTACTGAGGTCCTGCTTCATTTCCAGTCTGAAGCTCTTCATTTGCAGCGTGAACAGACCTGATGATTTGTGTAGGGAGGAAGCAGTAGCAGCTGCTACATAAAGTACACATTGGATAGATTACATAAAAGTGACTGGTGAATAACAAAATGTCAACAGGCAGTATTTAGCAGCACAGAGGCAGGCACCAATTTCTGTGCTCAGAGAATGATGTAGGAGGACACTGTGTACTGCAGGTTGGACAGAACCAGGATGGAAATTGGTTTCAAATCTCTGTTATTTATGCAAAGAAAGAAAAGCCAACCTGCAGCCAGAGGAGAAAACTTGTGAAAATTAAGAGAAATAATACATGTTTGCAGAGGTCTAAATATATGGTTTGCAAATAATTTTCCACTGACCGCCCATTCTCCTCTTCTTTCAACAGTGTGCTGCCTTGGTTGGTGAAGACCAGCCCCTCTGCCCAGACCTCCCTGAACTTGACCTCTCAGAGCTGGATGTCAGTGACTTAGATGCAGACAGTTTTTTGGGTGGCCTCAAATGGTACAGTGACCAATCAGAGATCATTTCCTCTCAGTATGGCAACGAGGCATCCAATCTTTTTGAGGTAAGAACATTCGAATCACATTATGTACATATGACTTTTCTTCTTCATTTTACCTGATCATTTTCAACGTCATATACATCATATCAGTTTCTAGCTCTATGGTGCTGTGCAACATCTTTGCATCTGCAGTGATTTTATTACCTGCTGTCCCAGGGGTCTGGAGTGAGCTGGATTAATAACATACCCCAGCAAACATAACATGTTATCACATTCTTGAATGCTAGCCAAACAAAATGTACAACTGTAACCAGTTTACAAACACGCTTTTACATTGCTCCGAAGTACAAAAGGAGAGATAACATGAAGCCTGATAAGCCCAGGAGGACCTTTGTCCCCTTGTTTGGATCCTGGCCGCGACGGTAGGCTGCCTTATCAAAACTCTGAGCATTTATTTCACCCTAGAGTTAGTAATGCGGCACACATCTGAAAGAAGCTAGTATGCTCCGGTAGTAAACTCTGGACTATATTGCAAAACACTTCTCAAAGGTTGGAGTGTAAAACTTTAATCTTTGATTCCTCCTTTCTGTCCCTCTCTGTCTCTCTGTCTCCTCCTATCCCTTTCTTTCCATCGGACTCTTCCTTTCTTTCTTTTCTCACCCGCTGACAAACGAAGTCCACAGAGGGTGATGATCTGGCCAGGGCCATAAAGCCATCGGTCTTGGGACTGAGTTCCAGTCCCCAGTTCATTATAAGCCTTTATCAGTGCCAGAGATAGACAAGAAAGACTGAGATTGGATGCTTTAGCCTCGCCTCAGGAGGAAAAACCCTGTCTGAAAAGGCTCTGTGTGTGTGCGTGTGTGAGCGCTTCTGGTCCTGTCATGTTTTCGTATTTTCATGGTCTCCGCTGTGTTTCTGTTTTTGCCTCCTCAGTGGTCTTGCAGGCAACAGATGATAACAGACCAAATTCTTTCCACTTTTGACCTCCTCACCACCACCCCCACCATCAACTACCACCTTTTCCAAATTCTCTTTTGCCATCACACATTCAACTTCTGTGGACCACCGCAGCACGCACACACACACACACACACACGCACGCACACACACACACAGAAGGACGAGGTCTTAAGTACGTGCTGGTGTGACTGTGGCTCCTCTGTCGTCTGAGAGTGATATGGCTTGCAGCCACCGAGTGGCTCTGGGGATGGATAAAAATACCAACGAGAGTGTATGTGTGTGCGTGTGTGCGTGCATGTGTGTGTGTGCGTGTGTGTGCGTGTGTGTGTGTGTGTGTGCGTGTAAGAGAGAAAGAGAGCAACAGTGTCATTTTAAAACACAATGGAACATAACTCCCACTGAGGACCCTGATGAGGGAAGTAGCTCAGAGAAAGAAGTCAGGTGTTACTTCCAATGTGGGAAAGAGCAAGTAGCTGTGCCAGCATGTGCACTTAAACACCAGCGCACGTGTTCGCTTCCATATAAATACTGTACATTAAGTAGTTCTCTTACACTCAGTCAGAAGTTATTGTATTATGCTAAGGATATGGAAAGGCTTCTAATCAAACGGTGTAAAATAGGGTTTCAAAGCAAGCTTCATGGCTGTAATACATTTCCCTGACCAGGGAATTTTTTCTCCATCTTTGGAAAGTTTCAAGTCACCATATGAAGTGCTCAGTTCATCATACGGCAGGACTGAGCTAATCCTACTTAATCTGACAGGGGAAAGTTTGCCGCTCGGCAAGGATCAGAAGGCTGGGGCTGCAGCTGTACTTTCTGCGCCCCCCTGATTGGCCTCTACACAGCGGAGAGAAGCATCCAATCAGACGTTTAAGATTAGAGCACATAGTAATAACTGACTAGATTTAAACCTTGTCAGCATATTCTTTGTTTTCCTTGCTTTTTCATTTTCTTTCATGTACAGAACGTATCCTCTGAGGCCTTTTTTTTTTTTTTTTTTAACAAACCACAGTGTTTTGTTTGAGAAAAATAGGTAGTAAGTTAGCAAAACTGCCCTCAGTAACATGTGTAACAGCTGGGTGCAGCTGTCACAGTGGGGCTCCTCCTTTAAATGTCCCCATATAACAACATGCTCTCCAGAAGGTTGAACCGGCTTTCATTAGTTCAAGTAAGTCAGCTGTGGAAATGATTTGCAGCTCAGAAAGAAAAACAAACACCTACTGTTTTCTTGTACTGGGGCTTTGATTCAGACTGGGGATCCATGTGACAGGTAACAGTAAATGAGTAAACAGGGTTTGACTCGGTTACACAGTCAGGACCGGAAATATAGTGCTCAAGTATCATTTGATGAGTAAGGGAACAATGGAAATAGTTTTTGTTACATAAAAGCTGCAAAGAAATGTGTGTGGATACAAATAAGTCCATGTTTCTATGTGTGTTTATGCTTGTTGTTTTCCATACGCAGCATACGCTCTTAGATCACAAGCTGTCCCCTGGCTGGCCTTTTGCTCTGTTCCCTGCCACTGTCCCAACTGTCCCCAACACGTAATGTGGAGAATGATACACCGCACCCCCCTCTTGTAACGCACACATGAGCACGGTCCCCCCAGACACACACACACACACACACCTAGCCGCTAACGCTCCTGGCGCAGCGTGTTTGACACCTCTTCAAAACGGGCCGACCGTGAAAGTCCACAGTCTATTTTGGGCTGCAGTTGTTAAGGGGTGGTTACTCCAATAAGATCCCAGTGTACTGCCAAAGATAACAGCATAGAAGCGTGACCCAATGTCTTTTAAACCACAGGTCGGTGCTCAGATTTCATGTTAAGCTTCTGTCATTTGACCAGTGGAAACGTGACTTAATGTTTTTGAGTTTTTTGGATTCTAATGTGGACATCCCGATGGCTATCATACTGGGGATGCTGCATGGCCACCCCACCACACGTATGCAGATGAAGGCATTTGCAGTAGCTGTACCATGTGAGCCAGTTTAAATAGGAAACCTGGCACTTTGTTTGTCATCTCATATGATCTCTGATGTACCTGTTTTGTTGTGTGATGCACTGATGACAGATGGCCAGGTCCAACAAATAGACAGATAGAGAATCGTGAAGCAAAGGCACGGAGCGATGGAAAGGAAAGACCAACAGATAACAAGAGAGACAGACAGATATGGGGACAGATGCGTACTAAAAAAGAGAATCTATAGTCTGGGGGGAAGTAGGGCTGCATGCCAGCCCAAATCAAAGCCCATGGATTCAAAGTAAAAGGTTATGGGCTTTGCAGATAGTAAAATAAAATACCAAGGCTTAAGGCAGATAATGTACAGGAACATGCTGCAAGTATACGCAAGTGAGCGGACATATGTGTGCTATGTTGGTCATGTTTGTTAAAACAGTCTTAAGCAGGATGCAGAGCGTGATGCCACGACTTGGAAAGGCATTATGTTCTTTGTCACGCTTGTTTGCGTCTTTTAGGACAGATGCTCAGGCATTTCCTCAGAAGTAAAGGCAGATTAGATTGATTGGGTCATGTTTAGCAGGCTCTGATAAAACATACCATAAATAGTTTTCTTTTCCAAGCCTCCCTTCTCTGTCTGTAAGAATAGATTAGCTCACACACTTGTTGGCGACAGGCGCTCGTATGAACTGAAACAGGAGTGTGCCGAAAGTCGTAGACCCTCTGAGAGGAACTGTCACGCCCACACACACACACACACACACCTACACACACACACACACACACACACACAGACAACAGAGACCCTTATTGTCCCTGTTCATACTCCCTGCTGAATGCTGGTTGTGTTTATTTTGCAAATTTATGCTGACATTTGAGAGTACACCACCCGCACCAGTTCACTGCTCCAGCAAAGGGTGTATGAATTATCATATTGCACTGTATAATATGATTTTCTCAAGTGAGTCTTATTAGAATACACCATGCTTTCCTCATCTTGACTTCCCTTCAGTTTTTAGTGTGCTGATACATTGTTTGCACTGTCTGATGGAAGAAATTCTCCATCGCTGTTGAACTGAAGGCAAACCGCACTTTCAGACCGGCGGCTGTGCTGTTTCAAGATACACAAATGAGACAGAGCGCAGACAAGTATACGCAGACATATAGTACAGAGATGCAGACTTGGGCTGTCCAAGTTTGTGTCATCTTGGAGCGTCTGTCAGATCCACTTCACAACAAGAGCTCTCAACCCAGCCCTGCAACACTGTGGGCTCCACTTCCTGCCATCCCTTCCTCCCTCTCTGTCTTTTTCACTCCCAAGGCAAAGCATTTGTTCTTGGCTGATGGGAAGTTGAAGCTGCAGTGGCTAAACAAATATATTCTGGCCTCCAACAGGCGCTGCTGGAAAGAAACGCTGTAAGGAGGGAGGGGGGGAATAACAGGATAGTGAACAGGGGGTGGGGGTGGATACGCCAAAAAAATATCCCCTCAGGGAATGTTTGGGAAAACAGTAAGGGAACATCTTTCGGTGGTGGTGGCTGCTCGAATGCCTGGCTTCCTTTCCCTCTGTCTTTTTCGGTCCCTCTAACACACACACACTGCCTCAGCCTCCCAGTGGGCCACTGCTGCTGATTGAGGCATGGTTTGGTGTTCCTGCCCCAGCTGATCCCCTGCCTCCCAGTGGATACCCATCTCTCTCATCACACTGCAGCCACTGACATGCCATGTACATGTCCGTGTGTGTCATCGTGTAATTGAGACGCCTGCTGCAAAGATCAGATAGTAGTCTTTTCCAGCTCGACACAACATTTTCATTGCTTTTGTGTGTTTGTTTGTGTATTGGGTGGGAATGACTATTTTTAGCACCTGGGGTAATCTCCACTAAGAGCCTTTCAGGGCCATTTCACTTTAACCTGGCCAAAACACTAAGCCAGTAATCCACCCTCCCACCCCCAGACTCTCACACACGTGGCGACATGTTGCAATGATGCCACACGATAAGACCGACTTTCCTTGTATTATTTAACAGTCTACACTTTGGAGTGGGAGGAAGACGCTGGAATCATGCAAAAGCTTTTATAGTCGTCGCCTTGCGCAGAAAATCAGAGTCAGAGGAAGCAAAAGTGTCTGCGCAGAGATGAAAGGAACTGATCAGAGAGTGACAGTAAGTGAGGTACAAAATAAAAGTGGGAAAGTGATAGCCAACAGTGAGAGAACACAATGAATAACAGAGGAAAATGGGGAAGACCTCGACAGACAGACGGAGAGGAGGAGGAGGAGGATGGAGAGAGACCTTCAATCAGTGTGCGCTGTGATTCATGGTGAAGCACTATCAGTCTTGGCCGATAGGCTGCTTCCCCTCTCCAGGAAAGGCCAATCGATCTCAGGTGTGTGTGTATGTGTGTGTGTGTGTGTGTGTGTGTGAATAGACCATGCCAGCTTGCCCGGCAGGGGCAGTAGCTTTGGCCAGCCCTTCTACTCTGGTTTGCCACGTTCTGTCAATCTTTGTGCTTGTAATACAACTTCCAAGGGGCTTTGGTGTTTCTGAAAAAATAATTAATAATTAAGAGGACAAATATTATCTTTTGGCAGAACATTGACATACTAAGTAAGGAAGTAATGGGAGGAACTGACAGATTAGAAAGCAGTAATTTAACACTACGAAAGAGTGGTTTTTCTGGCCGTTTTGGTTTAACCCTTAGGAATCCAATGCGTCATAAGGTCGGAAGTTGACTACGTAGACCACTGGGGAGTAGCATTCAAAAGTGCAGACATGAAAAATCCCCCCAGTTTTTATTTGATGTTGATAGAGCAAATACAACTGGAGATATTAGGTTTTGAAACCGGAGTAAACAAACAGGAATGAAAGTATGAAAATGAGGTGAGAGAAGTGGTAAATTTCTTATCATATATTTATTATTTTTTGTCCTTTTTCAAAATGGAAAAAAACTGGCCAAATCTGCAGATTCTAATCCACAAACTGCATTAGTATTGCAGGTAAAGGTGAGGATGACCCCACCTGAACCGGATGTGGAACCGGGGAGGACCGGGGAGGGGGGTGAAAACACGCCTATGTAAAGAAATACTTTTATGTAAAATATTTGAGTAAAGTTTAAATTCATTACAATTTTAATTTTAGATAACTAATATTTGAAAACAGCATTCACTTTTAAAGTCTTTGAAAAGTTTCATTAAGCATCTTTGTGTTATTTATGCAATAAATTATATATATTTTTCAAATCGGATTTTATATTTTTTTGTGTTTTTTGGCCTTTTATGTTGATACAGTATGTTAAGTGAAAAAAATAGTAGGCGGATGATATAGATGAAGTCGTGCTGAAAAAAAAAAAAAAAAGATACCAAACATTTGTATAGTAAACATTTCTTTGTATAGTATGTAAAGGCAAAATCAAAAGTACTTAAAAAAGGCCAAAATAAGCTCAGACCCTCATTGGTTAAGTATGCCACATCTGTAAATACATACACCTTCATTGATGGGTGAGGCGGGGTGTGGTGTGGGAGTTAACTTTTACATCCCTGCAGCAAGGTGAGAGGTTAAACTAACAGACATCAGAAAAAAAAAGATAGTGTCAGCATCCGGTTTTTGTAATAATGTCTGTTAGTCATTAGCGAAAACCCTGTTGATAGGTAAGTGTTTTAGCTAACAGTGTTTCCCCTCAGACTGTAGGAAACCGTATAGAATTTAGGTAATCAACTTTTAACACATCCATGCACTGCAATCTTGAAGTGTACACATGAAGAACTAGTTTTCCTGGTTTGAGAGTCTATGTTTAAGAGCTTTATCATCCATGCAGAAAAAAAACCCCTCCCCCTTCTAACTAAGCTTTATGATGTGCACTGCATACTTATAGCTTCAGCTTATTTCCCCCCTGAAGCATTTAAGTCTGCACAGGCCTCAAATAGTTCAAGAGGCTCTCTGAGGCTCTGCTGATGCATGAGTGACTGGATGCTTGGATGACTCACTTGCTGCCCAATCAGTAGCTTCTGAGTCTAAACTAAAAGCAGAAGCTTTTACAGGCATTTTGGTCATTGCAGCTAGAAAGCATTTCCTTCCTTTTTGTAGTTTAAGAAAAAAAACTTGAGTGTGGAAACACAGGATGAGTCCAGAGGGAAACTCAGAATCAAGTATGAATGACTGACAATTTGAGATTAAAGTAAAAGTAAATACCTGTTAAGGCTTGACAGATTTGACCTGTGGATGTCGGGAGATGTTTGAATAAGACACACACAGTATCATCAGTCTTAGTTACTGCAGGTGTAGTATAGATGCAGACAATCGCTAAGCCAAAGTAAAAGCAAGCCTGGCAGTTTTTTTTGTCGTATGAATTTGGGGGAAAATGTGTATTACAACACTGTGAAGAGGTGCTTCTAAGATAAATGGATCATATGTGTCTGCCATGATAGAGATGTTGACCCTAGGAAGTCAACAGCTCTAAAACGGTCTGCTTGTTAATAAGCTCACTCTGGAAATCCATTTTCAGGTAGACTGTAGCCTGCCAAATCTCTTTTCATATAGCTGAGGTATTTGTTGTATAATACCCTGATGGGCAGATAGAGGAAGGCTTTTGAGTGTTGGACACTTGTCATCAAGTGGTCAATGGCCATTGATCACTCTGCATTTGGCAGGTCGTGCACAGTCCAGCTCTGCATGCAGGTGTGGTCAGCTAAATGTAAGCAGTGAGAGGCGAGGGGATCTGAACTAAAAGCAGCATGACAAGAATTCCACAGGGAATAGATCATAGATTAAGATGAAATGCAGCTCAACATTCAATATTGATGTTACAAAGAACACCTTGGCTTTCATGCCCCCCCCCATACGATCCCTGCCTCATGTGCAAGAGATGGGATTTCATTGATTCATTGATACGCATGCACAAATCCTTTGATGTGTTTTTTCATTTCTTTACTTGTAAAGATAGTAGCATCCCCCTCTTCAACTACATGGTACAAGCTCTAAGTAAAAGGCTTGTGAAGTCCTAAGCACTCAACCACGTGCAGCCCATACGCATAAAAATGTGCAAGGAGAAAAAATGTTCAGATAACATGCTCACAAAGTCATGACATGGATAAGAGGCATACGTACCGCAGTGGCAGCCTTCTACCTGGATCCAGCAGTGACAAGGCACTCACTCACTCACACAGAAGTCAAGGTAAAAGATAATGCGTTTATTTAGTAATCAGCAAATAGCTTTTATGCTGTGGGTAAGTGGTGAAGCCTGTGAGGCCTTGATAAGATCGTTTGCTTTCAGGTGTTTCCCTGTCGCACCGCATAAGGCACTGAGTGCAAATTGAATAGGGTGACCTTTTTTGCTGCAGAATCAAATTGACTGCATTTTCCCCAAAAGATTCTGCCATTTCAATTACCATAAATTTGTGATATTGTGCACCCCCCCTTCATATGCACAAACACATGCACACAATGATGTAGGATAGTATAGTGACACAGGAACACGCATTGTTTGAAACGCCATAAGACTGCTTTATCTTGTCCACTGTATCCTGGCTGTACTCCTCTTGGCATCTTTCCGAGGAAGACATTACTGTGACAAATGAAACGCCACAAATCCTGGATGGGCTTGGCAGGGCCTGAAAGGTCAGTAGCCGCATTTGTGGCCAGGAATGTGTGTGTGAAGGCGGTGGCAGCAACGGATAATAATATTCAGTCTTGTATGCGAAAAACAAGAAGTTGTGATCCATTCAAAAATGTATGTAAATGTCAAAAATGAAAGCAACAAGCCTTCAGTTTGTGCTTATGTTTTTTTTTATGGACAGGTACGTTTGGGTGCTGATGGCAGACTTGCATTCCAGCCAGTAGATCTGGCAGTGTCCATTTAGCAAGATGGACACAGGAAGCAGTCTATTTTCCTCTTTTTCTATTTCTTTGTATTTGCTCTGCCCCCCTCCGTCTGTTCCTCCAACACATTATCAACAGTGTAACAGTATGTTCCAAGGCCCCTTGCTTAGTGGTGCACATTCAGAGCTGCCGACTTAAGCAAATAGCTATTTGCATGCCATTAAGCGAAAAAAGCAGAGGAAGCACCATTCCTCATCCCATCTCTGCATCTTGCTGAATATTCCTTATATGAGGCTCCAAATCTCTGTTTTTCTCCCCCTCCTGCTGTGACCGTCAGAGTGAGTCGGAGTCAGAGCAATCACAGCAATCAGTGTTTTCTCGTGCCAAGCCGATTGGAAGGTAGCTGCCAAAACAAAAGAGTGAGTGTCCAATCATTACGATGGTGGGTGATTCTGTGGTGTTAGCAAACGGTCACATGGACCATCTGCTGGACGGCTGGAGTAAGAAAACAACAGCAGCTTGGAGCATGACTGTAGATGGGGAAGCTCCACCAGGAGTTGAGAAACCCCCCTGTGGTCCTATCAGTTGTTTAGATAGCTGTGTAAGATATGCACAGGTAGGCATGCATTTTAAGCTGTGTTTAGACCGAAGTTTTTGGCTTGGAATATTGGAATATTTTCCAGTATTAGCTATTTGTCAGGCTGAAGGCAGTTCAGTGCATTCTGTCTCCTAATTTGAAGAAATAAACTACCCTGTCTCAGTCTATATTACACTGGAATAAACAGTAGAGCAGAAGATGTAGATATTGCAAATGGCTATAATGTTTTTTTTTAAAGGGATTATTTAATTTCTTTGTTGGAACACATACCTGTTGCTACTGCCAGTCATTATGTGTTTTATTCTTCTGTCCCTTTTTGAGGGGCGGGAGCAGTTAATCCATCCCCCGTTTTTGCTATATTAGAACTTATCAGGAAAGCGAGTTCCATCTTCCAGTGCATTAACATTTTCAAAAAAGGCAACAGTAGTATATTTTTACCTTCTTCTTGATTATATTATAATGCCATACTATGTTTGAGGTGATCTTCCTAGTTACTGTTTGATTTTTCCACCGGAAAGTGTGTGCTGTCGTGGAAAGTGTACTAATCCAAGTGCATGATTTTTGACCCAAAGTTAGACAGAGAGAGTCAAGCGTGTGTGAAAGCATGTGACAGCCCCAGCTGATGTCAGCACATGTGTGACAGAGTTCAGGAGATTGGTTTTACCAACAGCAGGGTTACCAGTCGAAAGACTTTTCTGCCGAGAACTAGAAAGAACAGTGCTGCTTCCATCCCTTGGGTAGGTGTCTCAATCGGATCTGGCGTGTGTCAGGATGTGTAACAACTGTTCTTTTTCCTCTTTAGATTGCGTACACACACTCTCCCGGAGATATATTGTCTTCTCACTTTCTCTTTTTCCTCTGCTTTTCCATCAGCTCATCTGATAGTGCTCTAACTGTCTCAAATGGTTCCCAGGAGATGCATCATCTCAGCACACACACACACATCCTGGTCCTCACTGATGGGTCAAAATGCTCCTCACTCATATGTAACTCACATAGCCTTCAAAAGTGAGACAGACATCTGGCATGTAAACACTTGGCATCCTTTTTCTTTATTCACTCTGCTGCCATTTGACTTAAAGGGAAACAAAAGTAGTAGATTTGTTCCTGGATGAAAGGATTGTCTCGAAGCCTGCTGGGTGTTTTATGGATGTGAAGATGCAGCCTGCTGCCTGCTACTGGGGCCGGACATTCTTGTAGATATTTAGATTCCACATCTTACAGCTCAATCCGCCATAATAAAGAACATGGACAGAAACAGAAGGACTGACAATAAAGGAACAACTTGAGGGGTTTAACATCCTGTTGATGGATTCAGAAACAGGCTGTTGGCTGCCAATACTGAGAGTATTGTGTCCAAAATATGTAGATCCTCAATATCTAGTCCATAGGATCATTTGGTTAGGAAATTGTTTCTGAATAACGAGACGCACTATTGATTCTGTAGTCAGATGGAAAACGACAAGAGCCCTCACTATAATGCTACATGTTACAGAGCCATTCGCAGCCCTGAACACAATGGGGATTTTACATTTAGTTTTATGATTTGGAACACCTTCAGACTGTGGCACTGCCACCACACAGACAGACACACAGAGGGACTTAACAGTGTTATGTATGGTTTCATCGCTCCGTATAGGCCATAATCACCCTCTCTCCATCTCAGTAAGCTCATACTAAATGACCAGACGTCTCTGGCGGCTGCCATGATTTGTCTCTCCGCCGTGCATCGTGCCGTACCTTACCCTCCCCTTCTCCCTCCTTCTCTGCTGCCATATGTTGTGCCTGTGTGACCAGCCAACGTGTCAGGCCTGACTAACGCCTTAACGGCAAGGCTGACTTTGATTTATTTCCTCTGAAATCTGGGGGCCAGGGGTAATAACACAGAATGACATTATTTGTTTATCAAATCCAAGGCTGCTTTTCTTGGCAGAGTCAAGATGTGACGACTTGATAGCACCCCTTCAACCCTCACACATACACACATACACCCCAGAATTTCTGATTGTGGCGTGATTAGATGGTCTGGTTAGTTGTTTAACCTCATGCAAGGGAATTCTTCTGAAATCTGATAGAATGAGGAGCATGTGTAAAGACTGATATGAATTAATACAATTGACCCATCCACATAACATAATACATAACATTTTTGTCTAAACCAGCGGGTTAGTATATGTGCAAGAAAAGACAGGCAAAAAGAGACAGAAAAGAGGAAAAAGCGACTGTGGATAAACAGTACTTTAAATACCAGATGACCCATTTAATGGGAGATATTTTATCTTCCTACATCCAGAGTGTGTCACATGTTCTGCCTCTCATTTGAAGATAACGGTGGGCCTGTTTAGTCTTTTGGAACTGCATCTCTTTTTCACTGATCAGGTCTATCATTCTGGCAATTTTCACAACACATTTGGTTCCTTTTAACATGTAAATGATGCAGTGCCCTGAAAAAAGCTTGTTAAAATTTGATCCCTGGCAAATTTGCTTAGGAGCTTGGAATCCTTAAGAAGCAATTAGCAGATTTAATTTGGCTATTTGCCCCAGTTTTCAGAAGTGTGTGTTTGTTTAAAACAGCACCTTCACCTACCGTTATCAGCTGTGTGAATAGTATCTCCTGGAACACAATGCAGTGGTGTGGAACTCAATAAAAGAGTTAAAGGCAAGGACAATCTCAAAGACAGCCTGACTGATAACAAAAAGGCCTCACCTAGTAATGAACAACTGGAGTTAGCTTTCTTTTCTCCGACATGGGGGAACTGGGGTGAAGGAGGGGGAGAGAAGCTCTGCCAGCACTTGCCAGCATGTTTTATGGCTAATTGAAGCATTTGGAATAAAACAGCCACAAAATGGCACCCTTTAGAATTGGAGCGGGGTTAATATATTGTGATCCCACAATTAGCCCAGGATTGTTAAGATCTCTTTAATTCGGTGAGGTCCATTAAGCGGGATGGGCGAGAAAGTGCTCCCTCCGAGACAATTTTTCTCTTCTCTCTTTGTTCTTCCTGCCCTCTTTTCCTCTCAGCAGCTGCTGTAGTAATCAATATAAATGGACATGGCCGTCAGCAGGTTGCCAGGTTATCCTGGCATCAAACCCTTTGGGTGCCATAGCTCCTGAAGTCCACCTACACAGAGATTTTGTTTATAAATATACAAAGGCCAGATGAGTCAGGGGTAGTAGATTGACTTTAGTGCAGAAACTCTGCAAGGTGTGGTCCTAAAACTAGAATAGAAAAGCTTGCCTCCTGGACAGGGGTATTAGACCATGCTCTCTCCAGGGTAGAAATGATCACTGAGGTTTGCTCTTTACCCCAGTTTCTCAAATCCCCACTTGGCCTATGAGTGCCTCCACCAGAGCCACAGCGGCGGCTGCAGCATGATCGTCACGACTCAGGCTTTTACAAGTGTCTCTTTCAGAATATGAGAGTCCCTTCAGGTTATCTTCCCTGATACAGTGTGCCTGT
Source organism: Ostorhinchus cyanosoma (assembly GCA_029814465.1). NCBI lineage: Eukaryota > Metazoa > Chordata > Actinopteri > Kurtiformes > Apogonidae > Ostorhinchus > Ostorhinchus cyanosoma. The sequence goes on from JAPTYQ010000011.1 coordinate 13,503,335, forward strand.
GGGAACTTGCCAATTGGTGGAGGTTTTGAAACTGGATTGAAATCACTACATTTGAGCCTGCACAGCCTCAGAAATTCCCCCAGTCCTTTCCTTGCTATGACATAATCAACTCTGCCGTGCCCTATCAACTTTAAATGTAACTTGTGCCACATAAAGGCACAAACTGTAACCATTTCTGCAGAATATATAGCTGTGAACTACCAGAGAGGTGAATAAAGCCCCACCCAGATTCAGCATTGCTTGGGAGGTTAGTGTGGTTGGACCTAGACAGATGGCTGACTCATTAAAGGCTCATTTGTGATAATCTAAAATGATCCTGCTTTCAATTTCTCATGCAAGGATGTGTATTTGAGTTAAGAAAAGGCCAAGGCTTTATCAGCGGTTAATACCTACCCGCTTAGTGCTCAGGTAATAACTTGGGATGCTGAAAAATGGTGAACATTTCAGTAGAACAGGCTTTCAGCACAGTGGATTTGAAGCTCCACAAGTAATTAAACAGCATGCCACCTCATACAGAGCAATTTCCTGCTAAGCATTTGCTTGCCAATGCGGCATGGCCCCAGTCTACGTCGTGTTATCTCTATGAAATATGTCCCCTTTATCATTTTTTAATAATGACTGAGTGCTCATGTTGTTAGGAGAAAATCTACTCAATGAACATCAGATTAACGTTTTCCTCACTGTTAGCAAACTAACTGAACGTCTGAGATATCTGTGTTATCTATAAATGAAAATTGGAGGGAGGAAAGCATTAAAATGACTGCTTTTTCTTTGGTGAATCCTGAGCAGCTCCAAAAGTTCCCTCCACGGCGGGTGTGTAATCGTGTAAACTCAGTGGGGTAAACACAAACAAGGGGGTGGGTACATTTTGTGGATGTGGATTCTGAGTCTTAGAGGTGCAGTCCTGGTATCTGTGAGGTTGGTGCCCCCTCAGCATAATGATGGCCACACGCCGTTGCAGAGTGATGCTAATCCTGCCGTGTGCATAAAGGGATTTGTTCTTGTTGGGCTGGCCACAGAACATCCCGGGGTGACGATGCTGTTTATCTTTCCGCTGTCTTAAAGTCCCCTGGGCTTTTATGGCCCTGGAACTTACAGTTCCTGTTGTCACTTGTCACTGTGCAAAGACAGTCATGCAAATACAAAAACACACACCCTTTTGTAATGCATCCCTTGAACTCTCAAAATCTGAATATGCATTTTCAGATTTTTTTTAGTGTTTCTCTGTGCCCACATGCTTCGGTTTTATTCCTAATAAAAGCTCTGATTTTGATACTTTTGACACCTCACACCTTCCTCTCGTTTCCTCATTCGTGCTATCCTTCTATATACATTCATTTCCATGTCTTTTCTCATAGTTACTGTATAATCACAGCTGTTAACCAGCCAGAGCACACAGCAGCTCTGGCACATCAAAGAGGAACTGAGTGGGAAGAACAAGACTTATTTTTCACTAAATGTTGATGATAACTTCTCATCTGTCATAAACATCAGCTGTCATACCGACATTTTAAATATACTTAGTATTAACTTCTGGTAATTTGCCTTATCTGAGGATTACATGCAAACATCTTGTCAGCGAACTCATCGTCTCTCATTTCTGCAGCGGGGAAGAGAGCAAAGTCAACTTCTGCTCATTGTTTCCTTTAGCCTGCAAACCCCACTCTCGACTGCAGCCCACCCCAACTCATTCCTCTCTTCCCTAGATACTTGCTACTTGTCAGCCTTGGTAATGGGTTTCTTGGGGTAGATATTATTTTGGTTCAGTAAGCTGCGTGCTTAAAATATGAGTGACAGGCTTGACTCACTTGCACAAGAAGAGAATTTTGTTTCTGCCAAGGATAGGCTGCCAGAATAGAGCCAGTTCTACCACTGCAAAAAATTGAAGAAAAAAAAAAAAATCTTCCCACTCTATTAACAATGAAAGGCTGCATGCACCACCCACCATCTTCACTTCTGTGGAAGAAAACAAAAGAGACATGTAACTTCTCCTCACTAAAATGTCCTATTTTTTCTGTCTCTCTATTTGTCGCTTTCTGTCTTCCCCCCTTTTCCCCCTCCTAAGAAGATAGATGAAGAAAATGAGGCCAACTTGCTGGCAGTGCTTACAGAGACCCTGGACAGCATCCCGGTGGATGAGGACGGATTGCCTTCGTTTGCGGCCTTGGCAGATGGGGACGTGACCAATGCCAGTGACCGGAGCTGTCCCTCCTCCCCTGACGGCTCGCCGCGAACCCCAGAGCCGGAGGAGCCTTCCCTGGTAAGACCAAGAGCTCTTTTTTCTCATAATTATTTCTTCACCGTTCCAAGAGCCAAACATATGTTATTCCTCAGACATGACCTCCAACCCTTTGCGCACTGTTGCCTCTCTGCCAGTCTATGGCAGACACTAGATAAGACTCTACTACAAAACTGGGCACCAAAAGTGGCCATTCTTCTTTTAGACTTCTGAATCTGGAAATAACTAAGCCATACACTGCCACATTTCACAGAATGTGCTAACTGTATGTGAGTGCACTGATGCAAATGTAGGGAGGAGAGAAGTAAACGGAATGCATCAGTGTGTTTGCTGCTCAGCACTAATTACATAACAGTGCTATTGTGGCTCCAGTTCAGTGATATGAACACTGTGGTGGGGCCAAATTTGGTTGACACAGTGCCACAGGTCCTGAAATCAAACCAGCATGTAATGAAAGTCAGGTGGGAAAAAAGAAATCTATCTCATCTCGTCTGCCCCCAGTGGGTCTCGACTAATCCCCCAGTACCCAAGTCTTCTTTTTGGCAAATAGACAGACCTATCAATAAGAATTCAGCTTACCTTTGTGCTGTTATTTTTTTTTTTTTACACATAACTATATCACCTAGGGCTTCCTCTAGCTTAAAGGATTTGACCTGAAACGTTACGTGCAATTATGGCACCATTTGATTCCATACCGGTTCCTTCTAAATGACCTTTAGCCACATGGGCGAGTGTTTATTCAATCACATTAGAGAAGCTTGCTTTTGTGTACACAGAAACATCAGCACAAGGGAAAAAAAATGTGACTTGTGAGGTCACATGCTGTAGACTCCTTAAAAAAATCTGTGATCTGACAAATATGCTGGTAAATATATCTTCTTTAACTGCAGTACCCATGCCTTTTCAGGGTGTACATTTACAAAGTGTAGACTGTCTAATTGAAAGAAAATGGTAATTTGAATAACCTGTGCTCACCCCCCACCCCCTCCCCACCTTCCACTCTTTCTTTTTGTTCGGTTTGGGTCCATTCGCAGCTGAAGAAGCTCCTTCTGGCACCCGCAAACTCCCAGCTCAGCTATAATCAATACACAGGTGGCAAGGCACAGAACCATGCAGCCAGCAGCAACCACCGGATCAGACCACCACCTGCCGTCGTCAAGGTAGGGACACACAATATCACAGATGTACACACACACAAATACATGCACTGCCTTGCTGCCTATTTCACTCCTGTACACACACACTTTTTTTTTGTTGGTGTTTATTTATCTCTCTGTTCTTGCTCTGTCGTCTTTTCTGCTCCCTCTCTCTCCCTCCCTCCCTCCCTCACACTTCTCTTGTTTTGGTGGCCGCCTTTAGAAGATGTTAGACTACTGCTCTAGCCTACTATCCCAGGGGGCCATCTCGTAATGAAAACAGGCTGATTGCTGTTGGGCTTTCCAGGCGAGGCATCGGCACCGTTGTCTCATTAGCTCCACCACTTATCCGCCTTGGTATGGTGCCTGTTGAAAAAAAGGAAAAAAACAGCGACAGGCACTCTTGCAGCGAGATTGATGCCTTGAGACGACAAGATCAAAATATCAGACTTGATGTTCTCATTAGATAGCTCTCAAAAGAGTTTTTTTTTTTTTTTCTAAAGGGGTGGAGTTGATTAAGATTAATGCTAGTCAGTTTAAATATCATAGGTTTATGAATGTGAATAAATGAGGTATGTGATTTCAGTAATCTCTTTCCATTTGGCAACAGAACATGACATACTATATGTTCAGTGTCATATTTAGATTACAGCACATGATCATTTGCTCTTGTTAGGCAAAGTGTCTGAAATCTCTATTTGTTATGCTTTCCCTTGTGCTTAAAATCCTCTGAATATAAAAAGCATCTGTATGTGATCATATTGTGTGGTAAACACAGCACAGACAGAGATTTGTATGTGCAGTGCCTACTATGTTTGCACATGCAGTGCGTCAACCTTCCTCACAGAGTCTATTTTCATACTGTGCCTTTGAGTCATCCATTTCTGGAGCACAGCGAATGAGGACTCCCGGAGGACATGGTGTGCGTACAGAGTGGTGTGGTGCTGCTCGAAGGGCCACACAATTAAGATGATGGGCGGACTGCACTCCCACCATTGCCTCCCAGACATTTGGGCAACCACTGTGCTCAGGCTGTCTGAATCACTTTGAGTCTCTCCCTGACTCTGTCTCTTTCTTCTTTTATTTCTGTGTGCAAAATAAAGAATTTAAATATTCTTGCAATGGGATCAAGAGCACTGCACCAAAGTGAAAACTTTTATTAAATCAAACTAAATAATAATTTTTTTTTTCTGCTCTCTTCACTCCTGTTTTGCACAGACGGAGAGCCCCTGGAATGGCAAAGCAAGAGGGGGATCCAGCCAACAGAACCGTCCGGTGAGGCGGCCTTGCACTGAGCTGCTGAAATACCTAACAGCCACTGATGACATCCTGCTCCACACCAAAGCCAGTGAAGCCAAGGGCCCCTGGGGGGGTGCCAGTAGCAGGGACAAGAGTAGCCTGGGTCTTGGAGCCTCGTCCTCGTCCTCTTCACCATCCTCGTCATCCACCTCTTCGTTCTCCTCCCTTTCCTCCACCTCTTCTTCCTCTTCCTGTACCACCTCCAAGAAGAAGTCAGCTGTGCCATCTCAACAACAACAGCAGCAGCAGCAGCCGCCGCAGCAGCATCACCAGCGAGGTGAGAGCCGGGCTGCAGGCGAGTGTAGTGTGGCTGGTGTTGGGGCTGGGAAGTGGCAGCGTTGCACTCACGATGACGGGGTTCAGGAGTTGGAGGGTGCTTCTATCCCTGTCGGCCACAGAACCTCCACCTGCGGCCATGCCCGCCCCAAACTGGAGCACAGGCCGCCCAGTGAAGAAGGAAGGCCGCCAGGCGATGTGGGCCGCCTGGCCGCCGCTAGGTTTATTAGGTATATGCATTCTTATTCCCTCCCTCCCAGAGAGGTGAGTCACAGCTGTGAGCATTGCCGAGAGGCTAAGGGCGCCACTCAGGCTAGTGAGGGCTTTGGCAGGCAAGGCCGTAGTAATGGTAGTGGTGCCAGCCGTGCACCCCATAGGCACATCACAGTGACTATTAAGAAAAGAGATGAGAAGTCGGAGCACCCATTACTTAGCCAGCTGCTCACCTCCAAACAAAGGCCTGCTCAGTACCAGGCCCACCTACACCCACGTAAGACTATTCCTTTACCTAACATTCAGAGCAAATTAGCAGGTAAGAGGTCTGAGAGCCCCAACCAGGCTGTTTCAAAGGTGGAGAAGGAAGAGCTCAAAGGGATCAGTGATCTTAGAAACCAGGAGAAAAGTTGGGCTGAAGAGCCTGACTCAAGACCCTTGTTGTCACCACTTGCCTTTGACTTAGCGAGCTGGGTTACCCAGCCAGATCCAGGGCTAACTATGGGCTTTGGACTAGACCTGGGGTGGCCAAGCCAGGGGGTCTATGGGGAGGATGTTGACCATGATGATGATGATGATGGTGTTCATGTTGATGATGACCTTGTCATGGGCAGCCCCTCAACGGTGCTCTCACAGGGCCCACCAAGCCCACTCTTCCCAGACACTAGCATTGCAGAGCCCGCCCATCCCTGCATCATACAAGGGCAAGGGCACCCACACAGGCAGGCACTCAGCGAGCACCCCGACGACCAGGGCCACCCATTGTTAGGTAATCATGACTGCATCCCCCCCACTGGCCTTATCTCTGCTCTCTCTTCTCCCTCTCCTGCTCTAACCATTTCCCAGTTTGACTTCACAACTAACCCTATTCTAATTCAAATCTAACAGTCATTCTGAGGGTATAAATGACAATGACAACAAACAGCCTGCTAGCCAATGCTTTTTGCTAGTCCCGGAGGCAGTCTTTTAAATTCAAATAATGTAGAGTTAAATAAAAAAAAAAAAGGAGGGGGTGGGAAAAGGGGTGAGCCTTGTCTTGCTACTGTACGTCTTGTATTCATAAAGTTGACCCTTGAACCATCTTTGGCTGATTGAGCTGAGTGTGCTGAATATGTACATTTAGTCTCAGAGCCCGGGCGCTGCACTTTAGCGTTGTGCTACTAAAGCCACGTTCCCTTAGCTGGAGCACATGCCAGCCAGAGCCTCGGGCAACTGCACAAGCTTCCTTGACTCTCCTTTCTTCCTTCTTTTTTCCCCTCCTCTGCTCTTGGTGCATGCGATTATGACTTTTCTGTCCAGAGAGGGGCTCACCCACTGTCATGTGTCTTGTTTGTGGCATCGTCTCTGTATGTCCTGATTCCATTTCTGTTTGCTTGTTGTTTTAAACGGGGTATGTCTGTCTAGGCCCTGTGAAACACATACCATCACTTCATCCTGCCTCACAGAGTGATCAGTCTATCCTAAGAGAATCAGCTGTTAAAACGGGGTCAAGCACAAAGGATATGCTTTGTAAAATAGTGTCCATATAAATACTTTCTAACCAGGGATGGGTGTTTTTGTAGTGATAATTGCTTTTTGAGCCAATTTGAGATTAATTGTTGCAGAATGTGGACCTGTTCTCTTCTGCTCTGAGTGTCATACCTAGATCAATAATTACCCATGCTCCTTTGTGTTCTGCAGCCAAACCAACCACCTTGCCACTTCCTTTGACCCCAGAGTCTCCAAAGTAAGTGTGAGAAGTTTTTCCACGTTCTTGTAGGCAAAAAGCAACAAAAAAATCTACAGAAAGACAAAGCCAAAGAAACGTATGCAGACTAGAATCCAAATTGAGGCATTTTTGTGACTCTCATTTCCATTTCTTAGATCACAAAAGCTTTAAAGACTTATTATCACCTGAGAAGTGAAATGTTACACCTTTTTTGTCTTCCAGTGACCACAAGGGATCACCGTTTGAGAACAAAACCATTGAACGCACATTAAGTGTGGAGATTGCTGGAACCCCAGGTAAGCAGACATTACTGATTACTTAGAGAAAACATTTTTATTTTAATGGATACAGTATCTAATGTGTACAGTAATAGACTAGGCACTGAGACTCCCAGATCTTTGTTGAAGCTATTAATGGGTTAATTCCACTTCCATCACAGTTCAAAGTTCAAGGTGAAGGCATAGGAGAACATTTTATGTACCTGAGTATTGATTAGGGTTTCCAATCTCCTCTGGGTTTATTAGCAAACCCCTCCCACCACCTCTGCCCCCCTGTTACTGAGTTAATATGCTGCTCCTATGCCTCTATCAGATCCTAATGCTCCTTGACTGACAGCTTACTTAGCCTACATGTCAGAGGAAAATTGAATTGGCAGTGTTATTGTTTTAATTGATAATTCAGTTTTGCCTGTGTGATCCATGTCTTCCTTCCTTGACTATATGTCCCCAGACATACAGACAATTAGATCAACTGACATAGGAGTCATTTAGTAATGTTAGGGTTTCTGTGCAAAGCCTGTTGTTTTCTAAAGATAGTCTGTTTGCAGCTTTTTTTAGTAACATATAAGATAAAAATCAGCGTTGGTGAATCACTAGTTGCATATACCAGTATTCTGTAATTAGATTATAATATGCATGCAATTACAGTCCATTGCAGCTACTTACAAAACATGTCATCAAACGTTCTAATTGAAGTGTTGCTGAATACAAAAGACAATTTATTTTCTGTAAGAGGCTTGTATGTAGAATGTAGTGTGTGGAGTGTCGGAACACCTTATTTTGGTCGATTTCTGGACAACACAGATTACCAGTGCCATTTGGAAACATTTTGGCCTGTCTTTACCTCTAGACAGACTCTGTTTATTTAGCGCACACATTTAGAAGTGTTTGATTGGCTCTTCCACTACCTCTTGTCGACCAAACAAATCATTTTTCCAGCAAATTAGGTTGGAAAAAAGCAATTAGAAAAAGTGAACTAAGAATTAAAGGTTACATTATTTTTACATTCTAGAAGAGTAATTAGTCATCTGTAACCGGTTATCTTTCATAAATAATGCTCCCAACGCTTTATGATTCAATATATTAGAATGTCGGCCAATGCTGACATTTTAGTAATAAAAAATTTAAATGTCCACCTATAGCTTCTCAGCGGTGTTATTGCAATGGCCCCTCTGGCTATTCATTTACTTTGTGGGTGAATTGTCCTCTGTGTGTATACCTAATGTCTGCCTCCATTTGACTTTATTTGTGGCACATCAAACCCCAAGAGAAGTCCCTTCAACCTTCTGACCTTTCGTCAAAGTACTGTTTAACCCTTTTGTGTAGATAAGCTCTCAGGGTCAAAGGGGCCAGCCGGTGAGACTTAAAGAAGGGCTGCTTAAGCTCAGGGGCAATCAAGCACAGTTAATATTTCTTCTGTTTTACTGCACATGGGTGAGTTTACTGACCTGCGGCCAAGTCTGGCTGCCTGTTCTGTTCCAGTGTGTCCATTTTACAGGAACAGTCAAATAAAGCCCTTCACCTGACTTCCATCATCTAGCAGAGATTTAGGTTTGAATATTAGCCGGAAAGTCATCAGTCCAGAAAGCTCCAGGTTGCTGAGCTCCCTCTCTACTTATGGATAAGCTTTTTAGTCTTGTGTTGTGTGAGACAGATGAATATAGATCCCACTAAGAGGAAGGGATAGCAGTTTGATCCAGAGTTAGAGGTCCTTTGCAGATTAAGAGTAACATTCTATGACAATAGGGATTATGGTGGTGTAACTGATAACCAAATGGAGGTTAACTAGGTGTATTGTTCAACCATTCACCTTCAAGCTGGCAAGTCACTGATGGAACTTTCCATGGATTGTGACCAGTCACAGAGGACTTTATTATTTTATGATTTTATGAGCCGTTGTAGTAATAGCGGTTACTGTTTCATAGAAAGATAAAATCTGAACATTATGTACTGAGCCAGAAATATTGAAAACAAAACCATGGAAATGTTTGGACTGTTGGCTCTGTGTTTTTTTGACTCTTCTAACAAAGGTACAGTAAAGCTGCAACAGGCAGTGCGGCCCCCTGGGATTTGACTGTTCAAGCCTAATCTCTGCCAAGATAATAGATTTACCCTGTGCTGCCGTGTTGTCTTTAATTACTGTATCTCATGACACTGGGGTGGTCTGTGTGTTGCTATTTGCATGGCTTACCACCGGATCAACTCTTTAAGCCCAGAGTTGTTATTCGCTCCAAGCTGGATGAGAAAAATGATTTCAAAACCCTCCTTTCCCCTCATCTTGCTCACTTGCTCCATTGTTTTCTCTCTGGCAGCTACATGATTGGTGTTTGCATCTGCGGATCATCCATCATGAGCAAGTTTGACTGAGAGGCACATATTTATCTAATTCTGATTTATTTCACCCCCATCACTAATGGCTTCTAGTTTATGACCCCACGCGCACATTGTTTTGGACAGATGGTGCTTCATTGTGTAGCACCCCCTCTGCCTCTCTCCTTTCTCATTTTCATTGCTCTTTTCATTGGAATAATGCACATATATATGTGTCTGTATCGCAATCAAAAGTAAGGAAGGGGGGGAAAGGGGGGGAGTGGAATTTGCAGCCCTTCGTACAGAAATATCCAGATAATAACTAGGATGATAAGCCATTGGATCAGGCATTCCAAACACAGCAAGCGGTTTCAGAAACTCGAATATTTATGTATCACGCTCCCTCACTCTGTCTTTGCCAAGCTGTCTTCTCAGTGCATGCTCTAACACTGGATTTGATACTAATAGCTGTCATTTAGTGCTATTCGCCAGCAAGGAAAGACTGATGTGCATTATAAGAAAGGCAAAGAAGAGGGGAGCGCGTAGGTGTTCAAAGTGGCTGAGTTTGACTCCAGTGAGAGACTGTTAGTGACGAGCATGTGTGTGTGTGGGCATATTTGTTCTGCATGAGACAGAAACAGGAAAAGATGGCGAGAGACAAAACAGGAGAGATTGATTTAGGAAGGATGGCAGACAGGTGGAGAGGAGAAGGGAGAATACAAGACTTGGGGAGTAGGGAGGGAAGAGAGAATGAGAGTAATGGTGGCGGCTGTTTGTGTGAGTGCATTAACAATGCTATAAAGTGGGCTCATCTCAGGACTTCCCATATAACTGCCATCTGTCTGGCTGTAAATCTGTAGGAGGCGGGGAAGAAGATGGGGGGGCACAAGCACTATGGGCATGCCAACTGAGAAGAATGACAACCCATTTGCTAGTAGTTCCTGTTCTTCCTTTACATTGCAGACGTCTCACCATGGCAACACCATGTGTACATTAAAACTCATGTCGTATCTTTCTACATTGTTTCACTGAGGAGGTAATGGAGCTGGATAGTCTTGAAACATGTATGGCATCTTGCCATTGATCATCTTTGAGTACGATAAAAAGCCCTTTGGTTTTATTCAGATGAATTGGCTGCTGTCCAGTGCGGACATTTTCGTGCAGCAGGCACAGATACTTTGATACATGTGCTGTAATTTTTTTCATTGGATACATTACGCTTGTCCTCTAAAGGGTTTCGTGTTATGTTTTTTTTTTTCTTTTTTTTTCATAAAATGGGATCTTTCCAAGGTCAGAAAGGAAGAGCATGGCAAGTCATCTGTATTACAGCTCCACCATATTAAGTTACACCAAGCATTACATTAATCTGTCAAGATTGCAATAAAATAGAGATCAGGATTAGGCCAAGTGAAAGTGAATATTTTAATCAGGCATGTATCTGTGTCCACTGTCCATAAACCAACCTGGGAGTTTATAGATGAGAAGGGGGAGGAGTTTAAGGGGGATATTTGGTGAGGTTTGGATTATGACTCCATTTTAAATTTATTACCCCACACACCCCCACCAACCTCTGTGTCTCCCTCCCTCTCCAGGTCTGACACCACCTACCACGCCCCCACACAAAGCCAGTCAAGAGAATCCTTTCAAAGCATCGCTCAAAACCAAGTTGTCTTCATGTTCCTCCTCGGCATTGGCATGCAAAAGAGCCAGGCTGAGCGAGTTGGGCCCCGGCGCTCTGGCTCCGGCCCCAGGTGCCTCAGGCGGGGGCCCCACCAGGAAGGGTCCCGAACAGACTGAGCTTTATGCCCAGCTGAGCAAAGCGTCCACCGCCCTCCCTTACTCCCAGCACATAGCAGGGGGTGGCGTTGAGGAGCAGCGCAGCACTAGCAACAATAAGCGGGTGCCGCGTGGCTACAGTGACCATGACTATTGCCAGGCGTCAGCTAGCACAAAGAAGGACGGCAGCACAGCCACTGTTACCACAGCTACAGCAGCAGACATGACAGCCGCTTCAGGTGCCACTGCTGCTTCCATGCCTGCTACAGGCAAAGCAGAGGACAGGCATGTAGAATGTAAAGACTCAACCATGCCACCATCCTCTTCATCTCCATCTACTTGTTCTACATTATCAGCTTCATCTGGTTCTTTGGCTAAGCAGCAGAATTTTGCCTCAGTGGATGGAGAAGCAGTCCAGGTCCAGGGTTTAAGGAAGCAGGCCCTTTCACAAGTCACCCAGATCGTTTCACAAGAGGCCACTACTGACAGGGACCAACAACACCCTTCTGCCACCAGCCGGAAGCTCCTGTGTGACCAGGAAATCAGAGCAGAACTCAACAAGCACTTTGGAAACCCCTTACAAGCCCTCTACAGCCAGGGAGGCCAGGAAAGAGACGCAGGCAGCAAACCAAACAAATCTGAAACCCCTCAGTCACTGGAGAATGGAGAGAATAATGACGAATACTCCCAGAGGCTGCCTGGCTCCGGCTACCTGCACCCAGGGTTCCTGCCCTTCCACGATGACCTAGATCTGGGTGAGGGCCGTGAAAGTCGCTTCCTCTATCCATGGGAGGGAACCCCTCTGGACCTACTCTTTGACTGTCCTCCCTGCTCTCCCTCCTGTTCCCCACCATCCAGCTGCTCCCCTTCACGGGGATCCGTTTCCCCACCTTCCTCCCTCCTTCTCTCACCCAGCAGGCCTTTCTGCTGGACCAGCAGCGGGTCCCGCTCCCGTTCTCGTTCCCACTCTGGTTCCCGCAGCTCCTCTTCCCACTACCGGAGGCGCTCCCTCTCCAGCTCACCGGACAGACGCCCCTCCTCCTGGTAAGTTACAAATAACCTCCACTTCCTCTGATTCAGTCTTTCCTGTTACACTAACATCCAGTTTAACCAGGGCTCTGACTTTGTGGGGGGTCTGGCTTAAGAGTGTAAAACAGGCCTGATTAGTTAGAGCTGCTGTCAGACAGCATAGACCCCGGAGACTCTTAGTATGGGTTCCTGACCTCATGCAAGTCTATGCCTGAATACAGGATGGATTCACTATGTGTTAAACAAAATTTAACAGGTGAGAAAGAGAGTTGGCATCCAGGATGATGAAATTGTAGTTGATGATTAATTGTTATACATATAATTATGATTAATGATTTGCATTTTTCCGTTGCCACAAGTAGAGTATAAGCCTGACAATAAGCTTAACAGTAGATTATTTATAGAGCAGAAGAGCTGTTTATTGGTATTTAACACTGGGACTCAAAGAAAATAGCATTTACCTTTTATGGCAAAGTAAAACAAAACATGCACTGGGAAGATTTGTCATAAATGACTTAAATATAGCAAATGTATAAAGCTGAATATATAAAGAACTTGCCAGTAATAATAGGTACAACTAGAAGTTGAATTTAAGAATTAAGAGTGCCAACCAAATCCGCTATGGTGGAAAATGATGCAGAAATAGGGATGAAATATGACATTTGTTATAGTTTCCTCCAGCTTTTTTTATACAGCTGAATGGAGACGTTTATCATGATTATGCAAAACAATTGCAGGTAGCTCAAATAATTGTGATAAGGTGATTATGTAATAATTGTGACAGAGAGAGGTGAAATGAATTCCAACCAAATTATCTGGCCCTGCCTGCACTATCCATGTACTGACTATTAAACCAGGTGGCACCCTGGCAGAGATTTGGGTTTGAGGGGCGCGATCACCATCAAACAGCCCGCAATAAACAAAAAAAAAGAAAAGAAAAAGAAAAGGCAGAACATGAAAGGTGCCAGAGGCACTGGACTTTTGAAGAGTATGAGTTTCATCTCTAGTCAGGGACTTTTATTTGAGTGTGTTCCTAACATTCACTTTTTTACTTTAACTCGCTCCCTCGCTCACTCCTGGTTTTTGTTTGATGCCGGGGCTATTGTTTTAAGCGGCAGCTGTTGTTTTTACTGAGTGGCAAACCCTCCTCTTTTACATCCCCAGAGATGAAAGCCAAATCCAGGCTGTGGGAATGTAGTCTCAAAACCCCTCTCAAAAGAGCCTCCTATCATCATAGCTCTGTGTGAGAACTACATTTCCCATGCTTCCCTTTGATCAGAGCTGTGGGGTTGTTGTTGTTTTTAGTAGAAGAAGAGAGGCAAGCCGTACATATTTACTGAGAAACGTGTCAGTAAATGTAGTTTGTCAGTAGTAGTTCACTGGGTTCCTCATAGTGTCGGACTCCTCTGCAGTGACTGAGTTTGTTTGTCTGATTACTTAAAGGTCAGTTTACTCCACAGAGCCAGTAGAATCACTTTGTTCTTTGTTCTCTACACCATCTTGCTCACAAATTATACAGTATTACTCTCCAGGCACTCAGTCTGATTCTAACACTGACAAGCTTTCAGAAAATACTGCTTAGGGATTCGTGTTATGAAAGTGACAGAACAAGAACCTTGTTATATTCTTTGCAAGAAAAGATAAGTAGAATTCTAGCAAAATAATTCTCAAAATCCCTCCTCTGTGTTTAATGTTTCACAGTGTAAGACCCTCAATCTTTCCAAACTGCCATTCCTTTGCTTCACTGAGCTTCCCAAACTTCTCTCCCTTCATTATTCAAGGCTTCCTTCTTCAGCACTTCAATAATTAAGCATCGGAAGCTTAAGGAGTACAGGTTTACAGGCTCTATAGTCAGGTCACTGGGGCCTACAGTATTGACCAAAACCTCATACAACTTAAATATCAAGTGCATTTATATGCTAGCTCAGGTGTGTAAGAAAAGTTCTGCAGAAATGGGTACTTTCTGTGGCCATAGGTTAGATTAGGACAAGGCTAAAAGAACACAGAATGCTCTTATGTGGAATTAACCCAATTTCTAACATGAAAGTAGCTCTTGTGAATATCAAAGTAGTTAATTTGGCTCTCAAAGCCAAAAGCAAATTAACCAAGGTGTCACAGATTTGCAAAAAAACACTTAAAGTGATTTAAGTTGTGGAGCTGTGCACCACTCATAATGTGTGTATGTTTAAGAGCGTTCTGTGCTGCGGAAAATAATAACATCATATTTAACATTTTCTGTTCTGTTCCCTCAGGGCTCGTCACAACACAGATTTGAGCACTTTTCGTTCCAGGACTCACAAGAGCCCCCACCCTCAGTCTCGATCTCCTCTCAGCCGCAGGCCAAGGTGACTATTTAAATCGAATTGTTTAACCTCCAATTTGTTTTGTGCTATTAACCTTTGTTTTGTCACATTATTTAGGTAAGGTCGATGTTTGTTCACATTAACTGCTCGGTGATATTCAAAAGACCACATGCTGCTCTGTGAGGATGGATGGTTAATGAAATAAACAGTATTAGCAGTCACCATAGCTAATGCCAAAACGCAAACTTTTCCGTCACCGCTCAGAAATAGTCCGTCACATCTAGACAGAAGCCTTTTTACAGTCTGTCTCACACACATGAGGGCCTCTGAAAAAACATTCAGGGCAAATATGTTTAATTGATTGTGTTTTACTCGACTGGTGACAAAAGAATCCCAAGTCATACCGGTGCACATCTATACTTCACTCACGAGTTGATGCTTTCGGGTGTATAATGATGCTTATTCATCCTAGTGCCTGTGTAGCTTTGTGTGAGCCACTGCAGAGGGGACCATTTCATATGCAGAAAAGAACTGTGCACTGCAGGGAGAAAGAGACTGACACCATCACAGCTCCGAGCTGATTTGGCAACCACGTGCCTAATGACACCCGACAAGCCCAAGAGTCGCTCATCAGTTGGAAACTTAACGGACACGTCTTGTGCTAGTCTGGGGTGGGAGAAAGTTGCACTTTCCTTCTTGATGAAGCCCTAACTAAGCAGAAAGTAATGACATGTGAAGTTGTGCTGACAGTTGCAGCTGCCTGGCTCCCCGACCGCGCTGCTCGCCGGCGCTCCCGCGGGCCTATCCTGCGGGCTCCGTAATCATAGCGATGGCAAATACAGATCTTATTAGATCTCTATTCACGGTGTCCATTTCCTTTCCTTTGCAACACTGTTCTGAACTATCAATTGAAAGAGACAACTACTCCTCAGTGAATTCTGGCAATTGTTCCTCATCGATATAAACAAAAAGGGTGAATTTAAAGGACATGCAAGGATGAGTGTTGTTATATATATATATCTTCTCCTCTGTAGGTATGACAGCTATGAGGAGTACCAGCACGAGAGGCTGAAGAGGGAGGAGTACCGCCGGGACTACGAGAAGCGGGAGTTCGAAAGGGCTGAGCAGAGGGAGAGGCAAAGGCAAAAAGCAATAGTGAGTCAACCCACACAACCCCTATCTCAGTTCCTGTGTCACCCTTTTGTTCAGCTTTACATTGTTCCTGCCAATACTGAAAAAGACCAAAATACAATCACTGTGCCATGCAATCACTGCCCTGGCACATGCACACTTTGCTGCAAACACACTGAAACCCACAGACTGATTTCTTGGGATGAGACAGCCTCAAGCTCAGTGCCATGTGCCACAGTGTCTATCTGCCCAAAGAATACATACAAAGTGAGGTCCTGAATGATTCAGGCGACAGGCCCTTCCTCTTTATCTCCGGGTTGTGTATTTTTAACGTCTCAGTCGTCTGGAAACACTGTCGACTCTTATTAATCACACCACGGGGTAAAATGTTAAAATAGTAGAAAACAGAAACTAGGAGAGCAAGAACAAAAAAGAAACGGCCACTGATTCTCTCGAGCTCCTTTCCTTTTTCTGTATCTGCTACAAAATTCAACCTAATGCAGTGACTATCGTGTTTCTCCTATATCTCCACTCTCTCTGTCTCAGTGTGACATTACTCAAGTTTCCAGCGGGGTAACGCTACTACCACCCGTTGATAAAGCACACACTAAATGATGCAGTAATGCAAACGTGGCTTGGCATGCATACAGTTCCAGAGATGGAGAAATAAACAATTACGAGCAGTAAAGCTCAAGCTGTCAAACAAGGTTTGAGAGGCCAGGCACGCCAAAGCGTCTCGTTCTGTCTGTCTGCATATCTCTCTGTTTTTTTGCCTCATTCTCTCACTCATTCACACACCCACACACATAGGCAGCCCTCAGGGTGCCATCAAGAAAGGACCGCCTATTTATCAGTTGTCAGCAACTAAAGCCCTAATTCAGCAAACACTTTTTTTTTTGTCTCAAACTGTATGTAAGCATTAAAGGCAGTGTAAAAAAAAATGCATAAAAACATAATCTGTAGTTAATTTGTACTTTTTCTGGCTACTCTATAAGTCTAACAGGGCAAAGGTGAAGTTTTAGTTCAGCACCAGGCAACTGATTTACATTACTAGTACCCTCAAGACAGCATTTAAAATTTCAATGAGTCTCAATGGACTTGGCCCAGTAATGGCAAGTAAATGAATGAATAAATAAATAATACTAGTGATACACTATAGCCTCAGGCTTGTGCTGTATTATATGATTAGCAGATGCAATTAAACTTCTCAAGAGCTTGCATATAATTGCAGCCTGGTGAAAATTATTCTGCTATGACCCCTACGTCCTCTGAGGTTCAAGGAAATGCTTGTTTTTTTGCCCTGTGGCTCACCGCTGTAGCTCTTAATACTGCGTCTCCTTTGGACAAGAACTTCTTTAACATATTAACAGACCTTCAAATTAGCAATCTTACTTGTGTTTGGAAGAAAGAAGCTGTCTTTTTTTCTAATGTATAGCTGAGTCACCCCCTTCTTTTATTTTTAGACTTGATGAAAGAAGAAGCAAACTTAAGACATGGCATCATTTGATAAAAATCACTCTGCCCCCGGTTGATGAGTTGCAGAGAGAAAGAGGAATTGTAGTGCCAAGGCAGATTGAAGGTGCTTCCGAAACTGCAACTCTATCAGATAAAGTGGAAGTGGGTTGAACCAATCACAGAGGAACACAACAGACAGGCAGAGAAAAGGGGACAAAACAGGGCCCCGAAGTCTGCCGTGGTATCCACAGGAGTGATCAAGACCAATTCATTAGGCCCGGGTGAAGAAAGAGGGGCTAAAAGGAAAACCGGTTCCCCCTTCTAATCTCCTTCCTCCACTCTGTCTCTCCTTTTAACGAGCAGGAGGAGAGACGGGTGGTGTACGTGGGGCGACTGAGGTCCGACTGCACCAGGACAGAGTTGAAGCGCCGCTTTGAAGTCTTTGGTGAAATTGAAGAATGTGCAGTGAACTTGAGGGACGATGGGTAAGGCCTCAGGACTTTTATATGTGTGTGTGTGTGTGTGTGTGCATCTATATGGGGATAGGACACATTTATTAGAGCATTCCTACCCTCTGGATTTCATGTAAAAGCCAAAATCCTTCTGTTGTAACTCCTGAACTTGGAGCAAAGGAGAGTGTTTAAGGTCTAAGACAACGAGGGCTTTTGTAGTCTCAAAGCGTCTCACGCTCCATCTATTTCTAGGCCTACAGAGCCCCAAAGATACACTTTTATTGATTCTCTTTTGCATATAAATAGCGTGATCGTCATCTAAGACAAGGCCCCCTATTCAGTTATTGTTGCCTCACAGCACCGCTCTGACGTATCATTTTCTATTCCTGACCAGGGACAATTTTGGCTTCATCACGTACCGCTACACTTGTGACGCCTTTGCCGCCCTTGAGAACGGACACACCTTACGCAGGTCAAACGAGCCTCAGTTCGAGCTGTGCTTTGGCGGACAGAAGCAGTTCTGCAAATCACATTACACAGACTTGGGTAAGTGCTGTGCTTTTGTTGTCGTCCCCATCAGCCCCCTGCAGTCATGCGGTATATATGCGTGGCTTGGAAAGGACTGTCAGCAAAAAAAATAGAGGGGGGGAATTAAGACAGTGAAGGAAAAAAGAAAAGTCAGAGTGATGTTCCCGGATCAAAAGAGACCATCTTTGCCCTAGAAACAATTCCTAAAGCCCTGTATATGTCCAGCAGGCATCTGGAGATCTAAAGGGCAAAGAGAGTTCAGAGGTCAGCCTGTGAACATGCCGAGAATAGAACTCTATTTTCCCCCTGTTGTATCTGCGGTATCTTTAGCTAAAAGAAAGGCAGAATGCATTACTCATCTGGACACTAGATGCATGTTTCTACTTTGTTGTTATGAAAAACAAGCCATTTAAGTGGAGAAAGACAGAGGTTAAAAGCACGTACACAGATGTGCTCCTTTTTGTTTCTGAATACTAGATGTGTGTTTTCCTGTTCTGTTCACATGCGTACTGCACGCGTAACGTGTGTGGGTGTGGGAATCACAAGAGCATTAAGAAGTAAGGAAGGAGGCGAGGTAAAAAATTACAAGGACAAAGACGTGTTAGAAGAAAGACGAGAGGAGATGAAGTGAGGAAGAGGAAGGTGGGAGCAAGGTTAAGTCTCAGCAACCCCCCCTTCATCTTGATTGAGGTTCCATCTGTTGCCAGCTGTTGCGGCGCTGAAACAAGGTGCAGTTTTGATGGTAGCATGTCGGGGCCAGTCATTTACATAGAGGGAGGGGTTAGCTACTTATGCATACTTATGCCATCGCCTTTGTGGTAAATCTGGGGTCACGACTGCAGTGGAAAAGCTTGAGAATCAAAGCAAATCCACAGATAGCCTGGAAATATAAAGAAGTATAAAGACTTCTATATGTGCCAGATAAAGAAATCTGTGCTCAAAGGGATGCAGGTGGAGGTTGTATTTGATAAATAATGCTAAGTATCAATGGAATCAAGGCCTTTTTCTCTTTGCACGATGACGGATTTTAGACGTGAAGGGAAAAAAAAGTACTTTTTCTCTCCGTTTGTAGTGGAAAAAAAAAAAATCTCTAAAAGTAGTGCAAAAATAAGCAACTGCATTCAGAATGTTAAACATGGGACAGTCGCTAGGATAATCTTCTCCACTGTTAGATGACTTGTCTGATAGGTATTGACACATCTGTAGCCACTCTCCTCCTTTTGACATGTATTTACCATCAGTGTGTGAGGTCAGAAACATCTAATGCACTCTTTCAACAGGGTCGATAGGTCACATGGGAGGAAAAAAGAACATTTTCTTCAGCAAATGAAGCTGTTACTATACATTTTCAAAGTACATGCTCTAAGCCATCAGCTTCTTAAGTGAGGCCATGATGAAAAATTGGCACACACAGAAACAGTTGCTAATCCCAAAGCCTTGAGGATAGACATTATACCAAGATTGACTAATCAGTCTACTGAAATGGAAAGGCCTTCATTCGACCGCCTCTTTGTCAGGAACAGGCTATTTTGGTCGTCCCCATACTGATAGCACAGGATAAAGAGATAGAGAGGAAGGCAGTCTGTTATAATAGTGTGGTCTCCAACCTCATCCTCTCTTCTCAGTCTTGTTGGCTCTTCTTTTTTTGTTTTCGGAGACACCGTCCATTAGTTTTAAGTAGAGCACCGGGGTATTTTTCATCCCTCAAGGTGCGCAGTGTGACACAATCCAGCCCTCGGCCATTGCATTAGATCACAACCGGCGTCTCTTAGCTGCCATGGTCATTCCCATTTCTCAAAGCTCTGGGAGTGAGCTGCTGGGCCCTTTGGGGGCCCCATTTGTGAAGCTGTCTGTTGCTGGAGATAAGACACTCTTTATATATTATCAGGTTCATCAGGAAAAATAGGACATATGAGAGATAGATAGACGGCTTATGCTTTTACCTTCTGTGTGGAAAATAGCACTGTTTTACATTCTGTTCCAGTGCTTCAAAGACGTTAAAAATCATGTGTGAATCAAGACATTTTCCAACTATTTAATATGACTTTATAGACTTAATGAAACTCGCAAATGTATTTCCCCAGTATGATTATTTGTTTCCACAGTTTTGTCTGATTGTGGGGGGGGGGGGGGGGGGGGGGGGGGGGGGGGGGGGGGGGGGGGGGGGGGGGGGGGGTGGGGGGGGGGGGGGGGG
>JAPTYQ010000011.1:13585061-13595859 GCA_029814465.1 Ostorhinchus cyanosoma
ACATTTCCCTGTGGTCTACATAAACTGTAAATGCTATTCTTGGGTCTGAATTTTTCATTATTTAAACTCCACAGATCAATCTTCAACCCTATTTTTGAGTAATGACACCAGAAAGGTCATTTTGAGCGCTGGCCCTTTAAATGCAAATGAACCACTTCAAGCAGACCGTGCTTTCTGTCCCGTTCACCCACTTGTTAATCAGGGGCGCCGCCACCAATTGTGGGCCCATGACAGCTAAACGTTGTGGGCCCTTCCATGATATTCAGTATCTTTTCCAACTGAAACTAAACATGCTTTCAACGTCCAATTCCTGACTTCTATGCCTCTATTATACAGCGGATCTTACACAAACCAACAACTGAACATTTAAGGTAATTAGCTGGAAGTTTGAACATGTTTTCAGTTTTTACTACAGCCGCTGCTGCTGACAAACAATTATGTCGTACTCTGAGAAATATTCATGGGAAGTCTTGACCTTTATATGTGCAAATATCATGATGTAACTACTTATAAAACGTAACAAATTAACCAGGAATAAAAAAAAAAGGTTGTATAAATCCACTCGATTTTTGTCGCAATTGATATAAAGATAGCTTTGCAGCACCTGGAGGGTTCAAATTCAAACTTTATGAACTCTTACAGTCCCCAAATGTACAAATAAATGAACCAAAGACTAATATAAGTGGGTTTAGCAAAATATGACCCCTTTAAGATTATTACCCATAATCAGTTTTCTTGTAGCTGCAGGTTAGATGAGCTATCATTAAAGTTTTCGCTGTATAAAGCATAACATCTGCACAAAGGATGGTCTTTATGAGGTTTTTATTATGAAAGTAAGTCAAAAGTAAGTTCTTCCATATGCTGTATTGTTGTCCGCTGTTTGATCTTTGCAGGAATGTAGTGATTCCTTTTTTTGTCTCACTCTCATCACCTGATGTTGGATCAGTGCAGGACTAGATCGACTGTCAAGGCACAGCCCCAGGCGCCAGGCAGGGTCAGTACACCCCCTAACCTTAACAGCAAAGCCCTCAGGCCTACCCCCATCACTGTCTTCAACTTCTTCTCATCCATCCTTTCCCCCTGTCTTGCTCTCTTTGTTAACTTCCACCTTTCATTGCTTTTCTCAATCTCTTTGTCCTTCTTTCTGCATACCCTACTTTTCCTTTTTGTTTCACACCTCTCACTTTTTTCCTTCCAAGGCCAGTCTTCATCACAGGCCCTCTCACAGCCCAGTCATCCATAAGCCCCATCCATCACCATCATGCGGAAAGAAGAAAGAGGGAGGGGAGTAGACAAGAAAAGAGGGAAACAAGATGCACAAGATCCACAAAGGCAAAAAGTCAGATGTTAGCATCAGACACAGACACGCTGTGCATGGGGAAAAATGAACTCACAGAATGTCACTGCAAAGTAGACAAGAATATAGGAAGTAATGACAGAGAGGGTATATGAAACTAGGACACGGAGTGGAAAGGATGAAGGGAGGTAACGATGCACATTGACATAACAAAACTGAACCTCAGACTGATACAGAAATGCTTTATCAAATGGTGACCTGTGTCTGGTGAATGGAGTTGAACAGTATAAGAATATTTAATGGAATTCCAGTCTACATTTTGATTTCTGCGTGTTGCTTTGTCTCCTTGTTGGCGCTCAAGGCTGTGACCCTTTGACAGGGCGCTCTCTCTTTTGTCAAATCCGCTAAAGGCAAGGCTAGGAAACCACCCAGACACCAAGAGTGATAAAGCTGTTACACACACTGGCAGGTACAAGACGTACGATTATTTTAAAATAGTCCTACCTTGAGAGGCAAAAATGCAACAGAGTGGGTCGATGGGCAAAAAAATAAAATAAAAAATGAATTGGAAAAGAGAGCAAGCTGGTTGAAGTGGAATCAAAGCCAGGCAACGGGACCCACCACCATCCTCCAGCTATGCCTGAAGGCCTAAATGTCTAGCTGACAATGTCTATATCCGTCAGTCAGAAAATAATGGGCTTTAGAAATCGACCCCTGCGCCTCGAAACCTCAATAAGCAGAGGAGGTATTCATGCAATCTGACAAAAATTGATCAGTAATAGAGTAGTCGGCCTTGAGTTTTGGATCTGAGAATTGTATGTGTTGCATGTTTGTTTGTATGTACAGAGGAATCCCATCAGGCGTTGATCTTTTATTATCATGTGTCCATATTGTGGGGCTCATAAAAACATATCAATATCACAAATCCATCTTGATAATATGATGAATTACATGGTAGGTATGCTTATTAAAAATGCCATATGCCTTTTGGTATGTGGCTGCCTTCTCCTCTTTTTTGAGTCTGTTTTCAATCTCTTCTTCTTTTCAGCGCCACAAATATAATTAATGGCAGAGCGCAAGGAAGCATGTTACTGGTTTATGGATTTTTGATGGTAATCTTCTGGATTAATTATGTGATATATGTGCCTTGTTAAGGTAATCGGGCTCGGGTAAATACAATGCATGAACTTTGATAGCGAACTGGCAGGCGTTTCTCCCCTGCCTCCCTAAATCAATTTGCGCCGTTCCCCGAGTCATTCCTGCATCGCTTCACACAGAGATACTGCCAGGTATGAAGGTTGCACGTTTACTGAAATGGCCAAAAGAGGGTCAAATGATTACAGTGATTATAATGATAATGGCACCGTAAAACCCGCGCAATCACTCATCAGCTGTAGTATAATAGACACCTCGTACACCAGTATGTTTAGATGCATTTATACTGTAAATTCTGTTTCATCAACATGGAAATTGGATCCAGCGGTGGGAGAGATATCATGCATGTGTGGAACGGCCAATTCATTTGGATGAAAATGTGCTGAAGTGTTGTGTGTGTTGGCACATGCGTATTTGCATATGTGTATGGAAGCTCACAGATGAGTAAACGTATGGCATCTGTGCGTTTCGGCTTGTGAGGTGAGCTGGTATGTAATGGGAGGTGAGCAGGCTGGCAGGGATAGTAAAGAATGTGTCGGCGCTGTGGACACCCACCCAGTGCCGGCAGACAGTCAATCTTCCTCGCCGCATCACTGAAAATGCCACTCAGCTACCAAGGTTGTTTAGCAAGTAAACAAGCCTCTGGCCACTGTGCATCTAAAGGCGCATTTCCCCAGGAATAATGGCCAGGCGGAGAGGGAGAAAGGTGAATCGGGCTCTGCCAACGTCCTGCCGATCTCCCACATAGTCAGCTGATAGGTTTTTCCATCATTTCACACATTTCCCACACATACAAACAAATATATATATATGTGTAGAAAGAGAGAGATATGCACACACCGATGTCTACAAGCGCACACATGGGTCATGGTGAGCAGGAAAGGCAAGGAGATATTTTTTGATTCGTCCCTTCCTCCAGGGTCCCTGTTGACAGCTTTGATTTGAGTGCTGTGGTGGCAGAGGTACTCCCAGGGCCTCATCTGTAACAGTAAATCACCAAACCACACGTGTGTGCACGTGTCTGCAAGCATGCATGAGACAGAGCGTTTAACAGTGGGACTGAACATGTCTTTTTTGAGCTCAGTCTCTGTACTCTGACTGTGCCGTGGTTTGTGTGATACATATTTTTGTTTTTTTTTAAACTGTTCCACAATCTAATGAAAAAAAGGAAACGTACATAAAGAATGAGAAATGCTAAGATGTTAACTGACCCTATCTCTCAGAAACACATGTTCTGTTTTCTACGAATGCACAATGGTTTATAATATCTGTGTTGTTTAACTTTATATGTTTAGGTGATTGAAATGGCACCACTTTAATGGAGGATGACCCGACTTAGTTCCATACAAAAAGGATTCAAAGATGTGATTTAGCAACAAAAAGTTTCAATTAATTTAGTAATATCTAAACCAAACTACAGTGAGACTAATAGTCCAATCATTATCTGATTTCTGCAGTTATCAGATTATACAAGTGATCATATAAATGGTACATTTGGAGAAGTTAAGTTTGATTCTACTATAACTACGTACATAAGTACTCGAAAAATGAAAATGAACTGAAATGTCAAAAGCTGAGTTTTTCGATTATCGCATTTCTGAAGTGCAAACGCATCAGATCTGATTGTTACAATTATCTGACGAGTCTGTTATTGTGTTTTCATGGTCAGTCTTTTCTCATTGGTAACCAAAGGGCTCTAATTGGCTATTGCACTTGCAGATATTCTTTTTTCTACACATCCACACCAGACATTTTGTCCGGAAAAAGTGTACAATTTTTGCATCTTGACAGCAGATTGTTCGGTTTCATTGGATACGGGGAAAAAAAAACCAAACCTTTTTTTATACTTTTTTTCTTTTGAACATAAGGGGGAACAAGTTTTCTGCAGGTAAGCGGTTAGATAAACTTGAGAGAACAGAGAAAAATAGAGCTTATTTTGTCTCGAACAAGGTAATTGGTTTCTAATGTTGAGGTGAAGCCATTAGAAAATCGCCTCAGTGATGCCTCCCTCCGTTTTGACTCTTGTGTGATTGTTTTTAAGACTGTTCATGTCAAACTAAAAGGACCCGATAATTCCAGATAATTTGTGAAGTTATGAAAGTTTGTATTTTGAGGAGCTGAAGCCTGAAAAGTTCGAAAATGAACAGATCACGGCATGAAAGTGGACAGATCAGTCATTTTTATCTTCCAGTTTAGGTATTTTTTTTGTGAAGTATTCCTTTGTTTGTTTGGCTTCAGTGTGTAAAAGGTGTAAAAACCTCCTTCAACCTCTGACCCTTGAGCAAAGTTGTCATCTCATTCCTCTGTTTACAAAAATGTGCAGCTAAAAGAACTCACTTCTTTATAAAGTTAGCCACTCAGTTTCTTTATATCTGAATGAAGATAGTTTTGAGTTTTAATTTTGAGGAAGATGAAGAATATAGATGTTAAAATCACTTCACATGCAAAAATAAAAACACATAATAGTCTATTTTTGTTGATTTCTGTAGATTAACAACACAAACACTGTTTTCTTTCCTTTTTTTTAAATGCAGAGGTTTAGTTTTATTACTGCAAAATCAAACAACTGATTATGCAAAGTGGTATTACATAATTACAGTTGCGATTTAGTCACAGGATCTTTGTATCTTATCGCATTTAAATTCTGAAGAAAATCCAACATTAAAAGCCCTGGTAAGGTGCTGGCTCATTTGAACTCTCTAAAACAATGGTTCCCAACCTTTTTTTTGGCTCGTGAACTTATTTTAACATCGCAAATTTGAGGCGACCCCAGACATTTTTTTTGCTAAAATGAATTTGTTTTTGATCACGTAATAGTTTGCTATACTATGTTGCAAATTAATGCAAATATTAGATGACATTTAGGCTATATAATGTACCTTTTTGCTCTCAGTTTCTCAGTCTTAACAGGGTCAGGCGGGTGAAGAAATCTTTCCATTCTCTGTTCGGTCTGGTTTTCTGACTGCAACTGCGACTGTGTTGAAGTGTAGTCACATGATCAGGCCAATCAAAATATGCCCTCTCAGATATTATATCCAGCATTTTATTTGAACTTAAAAAGTGTATGGTGTTTTAATTATAATGAAATGTATATTAAATCATTAAATTCATTTTTTTTTATCAATTAGGAGAAATTCCAGGCGACTCCGTGATTTGAAAAACACTGTTCTAAACGATATTGCAGGGACGAAACCTCCGTTCTTCCAAGAGATATTCTGTCATTCGATGTCTTGATGATGGTAGAGTGTGTCTAACATGCTGGTCCGTAATATCCTGAAGGTGTTGAACTGGGTTGAGATCTGGTGACTGTGAAGGCCAGAGCATATGATTCACATCATTTTCATTCTCATCAAGCCGTTCAGTGACCCCTTATGCCCTGTGTGTGTGTGTGTGTGTGTGTGTGCATGTGTGTGTGTGTGTGTGTGTCATATGAAAAGAAACCACTACCATTAGATTTTTTTATTTAAATTTTTCACCCTGGTGTAAAAAAGAATTTGCTAAGGACCTTGTGTTAAAAATGATTTATTCTCCCCTTTAACTAAATTAACCAAGGACAAAAGTGACATGTAAGAGTAACACATGCTGGTTTAATAGCCACACATTGATGTAGATAAACAAAATGGATTGAACTGACAGAGTCTATTTAGGCCAAAGCAGGCTTTTACTGATAACTAAACACTGCTGCGTGGTGTCTCCATGCTTGGTGTGACAGCATCATAAATAAATATGACAGCTTGTGATGTTTAATGTTAATACAGACTTTTGTTTTCATTAAAAATTTCTTGTAAAGCTCAAACGGGGGAAGATTCTCGCATTAAAATATCGTAAATGATGAGGTCCCCGTGACGTACATTGTTGTGTTTTTGTGTGTTACGTAGGTAATTTTTATTCAGTGTAACAGATGACAAATGTTTAACATGACTGGAGGGTATTTCATTTGAATGAAACGCAGAAACATGAATATACATCACTGAACATCATGTGAACATAACTTTAATATCACTCTTGTGTGTTAACGTGACTTCTGCTTGAGCGCCGTCCCATTTTCACCAGCAGTGATGGTGAAAGCGACTCCCATGATCCCCACGCTACTTCAGGACATCATCTACAACAGTGTCTGTCACTGCTATTTAGATTGAGAGACCCTGAGCTGCAGAAAATGCCTACTGTGTCTTTAACCCACAAAGCATACGGATTCTTTTTTATTTATTTTTTTATTCTTTTCCCCTTTGGCCCAGCATGCCTTTGTTGCTGTGTTCCCCACCAAACTGTTGCATTGTTCTTTCTCTCTCTCTTTGGTCTGGTAGTCGGTTATTGGGACTTCTGGGGATGAAAACAGTCCTAGCAAGACCCACACATCAAAAAACACACACAAGAAGCATCCGTTGCCCCAGTGGATCTCAAGGCCATTCACACAGCCACTGGGCGTGCTAGAGACTCCGATATGGCCTAGTGGTGCGAGCTACACATGGCTAGCACCATTGTCCCATATTAATACACTATCGACCCACCCAGACATGCTTTGTCAAAGGAAGGTGCCGCCACACCAGATTTTCTCTGGGCCGTATTGATGTGGGGGCACCAGAGGAAGGCAGTAATGGATACATAGCTGCAATAAGAACCTCAGCCAAGCTTGGGGAACAGAGGAAGAGGGCTTTTTTTTTTTTGTTTTTTCTCATCCTGTAATCCTCGAGCTGCTCAAGGGTCCTATAGGAGGCATCCCTGCACTCCTGTTCTCAGGCCAACAGACACAGACCGGGATGTCCACAGAGGTTTAGGGTTGCTATTTCAGTTTCTGGGCATGATGGATTATTTCTTGCATCTCCTCCTCCTGTCGCCAGCCATGCATCTCAGCCGCCATACCGATTTGGCAAATATGAATGTATATGTTTATATTTATAGGTTCAGATATAAAAATGGGTGGGGGCGCGAGGAGGTTTATCTCAGCACTTTGCCGTCCCTTGATGCCTCCTCTATCTGTAAATATCTCCAGACAGCCATGTCAGGGATTTATGTGAAGGTGACAATGGCAGAACTAGCTGTCCAAATGTTTCAGTCAGCCTCATATCAGAGCTGTGTGGAAATAAATGAAACCAGTGCCAGACAAATTCAAAAAAGAAGGCGTATTGTCAGTAAAATGCAAGACATACGGCACTATTCTAGCAATCTAATATTTGTGACTGAATAATGCTTGAACGAGTCACACAAATTCAGTTAGAAACATTTCTGTTGCTCTTTTGAATATGAAAAAAAAATCACAGTAAAGTAGAGACAACATCAGCAGAAAGTACTGGACTGTAATAATTTTAGCACCTAATTATCATCGCTTACGCACAAGGAAAATATTTATAACAATACTGGGAGGAAAAAAAAAAAAACTCTGCACCAACTTTTGATGTTGTGCAGTTGCTGCCCGTGTTTTGTAGCATTTTCATCTTTACAACCTTTTGTGACTTCCTCAGTGACCCATAATGTCGGTTTTATCGACCTCGAGTGAAACGGGAAGAGAAATGAGAACAACAACGTGTCGGCTAGGGAGAAGCAGGTTAGCATGCAGCTCTGAGAGTCAAGAAAGCATGTTACTCCTCAGTTACAAGAATCAGACAATTGCTTAATGCATACACAAGCAGAGAGGTCGGACGCAGCTGTCCGGCGCATGACAGTGGCTCTGTGTTCGAATGTGCAGCAAAGTGAGGAGGGGAGGTCGACTGTGCCGCCAGGTTAGGGCTCAGTCGCTATCTTCAGGGACACAGGGTGATGTCCTGTGAGAGCTGACCTAAAAGCTTCAGGTGGTTTACATTCCCACCACTGCTTTTTCTGCCATTGGAGGATAGATCACTAGATGGATGGATGGTTGAACAGATAGAGGGACACAGCAGAAAGAGCCAACAATTTCATTTCCCATCTGCCATGTTAGTGCAGCATCAGCAAGCGTTTCATTCCCTAACCTATTTTGGTCTGTATTCCCACTTTTTTTTTTTTTCTCCCCTCTGGGTTTTCTCCCATATCAGCATGTTTCAATCAGTGTAAACAGAGGTTAGGCAGGTGGCATTTAGCCCTAGCGCTGCATCACCCAAAAGACCTTTCTCTTAATCTGAAACGCCAAGTGATGAGTCATCATGAGAAGTGTGAGGTTTTTTGGAGTGAGAGGTCTGGCTTATCGGGGTGTCAGACGGCAGCTGGAGCCTCCATGCTGAGAGAGACCCTCACCGGCATCAGGGAAAAAGGATTGGCTTCATTAAAACATCCAAGGATTGTGTGACATCACTAGTTTGGCTGATAAAGCAGCCAAGGCCAACAGCGGATATCTGATGTATGTCCCACATAACAACTCGAAAGTGAAATGGGACTCTTAAAAGATTGTAGGTAAGGAGGGGGATGGGACGCGGGAAATGTCGTCTTGATCGTGTAAAACAATCAAAAAGAAGCTGTGCACGTTTGGCTTCCACTTGTAAACCTTTGTGGGAAGCATGCAGCAGAAGTGGACTTTTCTTTTACACAAACAAAATGAATCCAATCACTTTAATGCAATAATTCCCAGCTTCGAAGCATCATTACCATAAAGGCAGATTGATACACTGTTCAGGCAAAATGGTGGAGATACAAGGGGAATAAAGTCACACAAACAGACAGCTCATTAATTTCACCCGCCTGTGCTTGGGCCTAGCGACCTGAGTTTTTCACGCGGCGCTGGGAAATTTACTGCTTTGACAGACTAACCAAGCGCGCTTCTCCTAATTTGTATCGGCTCAGATTTGTTTTTGTTTTGGCGTCATCTTTATTTTTTATTGCAAATTACAGAGTGCCCCGAGTAATCTGGTGGGTCCGCTGAATGTTAATGAGCTTCGCACAGGACTTGCTGTTCTGGGAATACAAGCCGGATGTTTATGATTATTGGGACTTTTCCTCTCAGTCAATGTTTTCTTCTCCTTTTTTTTTTTTTTTTTCTTCTCTCCCCCATCTCCTCTCATTCTCTGATGAGCTTCCTGATCATCATAAATCTTGAGCCACTAGTGTCCCTCGAGCAGAGCCACTGATCCTGTCATCTACTGTACCTCCCACACAGTGTGAGTAAAAGAGGAAATGTTTCTTTCTCAATTGTCAGTGAAAGGTTAGGATATTTTTGGAGGAAATCTACTGCACCAGGAGTAGGGGGATATTAAATAATTTCATTGGGCAAATAATATAAAAATCCACTTACAATAATGTCAGGTAGTGACACAATACTCGACGGTGATCTGGAATTTCTATAAATTACATGTTGCAACAGTTTTACTTTTTTTTTTTGTAAATTGCTCATCTTGGGCATCTGCTGTCCTACAGGATATAAATATATAAGAAGCTGTGAAGGCAGGGGTTGTTTGTAAAAAGGCACACTGATGTCATTAAACCACTAGACCAGTTTTAAGTGGTAGGCACTAATCAAATGATTCCAAAAACTTGTCAAGGTTACACAGAGAGATGCAACGCTAAATTAAATTTCACACTGTGGCTGCTTGGAGGAAGATCGAAAAGCACTAAATAGAGTTCTCCTCACATGTGGATGGTGTGATCATCTTAGTTCATCCCAGAAAGAAGTGCAATGCCTCCCTCTGACATCAGACTCACATCATCAGTCTCTAGTTTTACTGGAAATGTCCGATTTTTAAAGAGAAACGGCATTTCAATCCAACTGTTTTCAGGTTCAACTTTCTGTAAATCTAATTTTAATCCCCCAGTTAATTAAAGAGTGTGTTCACAGGTCGCATTCTCATTGCACTTTTTGGTAGTGGACAAAAATTTGCAAACAGATGCATGCATGTGATGAGTTGCTCTGGTGTTGGACAGAAAAGTCAGGGGCAGGTTGATGAAAACAAACATGGAGGTCCTTCCTGACCACTGACCAAATGTCAATGACACATTCAATCTCCTCATTGCTCCATTGTTTGTCCACGTCTCATGGTTGCTGCTGTTAACTCTGGCTTCAAATGCTACTTCCAGTTTTGTTGATTACCCACAATGCCACGTGGCCACAGTGGCTAACCAAGCACAAAAAGACAGTTCCTTCGTTTGTGTAGACTCGACCCGATTATCTTCACACCAGAAGTGAACCGGCCTCGAGTCCATTTGGAAACAGACCACTTGTTTGGTTCTCATGTTTGTATTTGCACCATTAAAAAAATAAAAAGTTTTCTGGGGGAAACAAACTCTGGTCTGTTTTAAAAGAACATAAAAGAAGTAGGTCTGAATACACCCAAAGATTCAACTAGATTTAGGGGAGGACTCGTACATGAACAGTCAACTATCCCTCAGAATTCCACTCCACAAACCAGTGGATGATGATGTCCAACATGGCTGTTGGCATGA
>JAPTYQ010000011.1:13603607-13618964 GCA_029814465.1 Ostorhinchus cyanosoma
GTAAAGTACAAGAAAAGTTTACACATCACATCAACTTGTCCAAAGCTCAGCTGCTATAGAATAAAATCAATTCATTCACATTCATAGTTCACTATTTAAATTGAGAACTAAATGTTTAGTTCATTATCATTTTTTAAAACGTAGACATTTTTTTTTATTTCAGCGCTTTTCTTTCCAAATAAACCCTCTTCGTATTATCACCCAGCTCTACTATCCCCAACTGTCGTGAATATTATTTACACCCGTTTCATGTATCGCAGCTGAGGCAGTAACCTTCTATTACCAAGGTTTTATCTGGACCTAAAACATTCAGAATCTCACAAAAAAGTCTGAACTGGTTCAAGTTCTTTAGATATAAATGAGTTCTAACTATTAAAATCTTAAAATGTAATCTCGTAGGATGTGGGCTGTTTGTAAATGTTTTACTTGTGATTAGTATTGTATGTCAATGCACTAAACTGCTCACTTTTATAGTAGATAATGTAAATAGTTTGTCATTTTTTTGTCTTGACCTTGAGTGTGTGTTCGTCTCACTTATCTTACACTTTAACACTAAACACGGTGGTGAGAACGGCTTTTCCTATTGATGTGGAAGAGGACAATAAAGGTCTATAGGAGAAGTAAAGGGAGTACCCCCCAATTATGGAGGGGTAATTCACACTGTGATGGTGACAGTTAAACGCTTTAGTACCCTCTTACGCTTATGCAAAGATACAAACGGCCTCATTCTTCCCACATTGGCACACTTTGGTCTAGTACACAGTGAATTTCATAGTCTAGTTTTGTTCTAAACCATACGGACAAAACATTTGGGACACAGATGTGCTGTTCATGCTCATCATTTCCTTCACGTTTAATGGGAGATTTTTATTCCGAAATGAGATGTGAAGAAAGTAGATGATTGGTTTAAAGAAATTCAGAGGTAGAATATTTAAAATCATAGTCGTGGCAAAAAATTAAATGCCAAAAAAAATAAAATACAATTCAATATTAAGATAAATAATCTCCCAAACATTTTGGAAGCAAATATATCAATTTATACAAAACTAACTCATGTAATGGAATATTTATCATAATATAAAACTACATTATGGCATTTGTCATTATCATTTTGTATCCCAGACCCCTGTTAGAAAAGAAACTCCTGAATTCAACGTGTCCCAATACTTCTGTCTGTATAGTGTATTAAATCAAGGGGATTTGAGTTTAGTTATAATAAACTTAAATTACCTTACATAGAGAACCATCACAAGTGACTCCCAGGCTTAATTTCTCCTAATATTGTCACATTTGCATCATTTTGGCTCACAATAATTTTCTAATGACATCTTTTAAAAGACAGACGGCGGCTCTAAAGTTTATAAGACTCGAATGTGGGCGGATTGGTGGCAAAGTAGAGCGGTTTAGTGGGAGTAAAATGATGAAGCAAACTTACAACACACCAAACAACCCTGAGCTCACAGGAACGAGCCAAGATATCTCCCTTCAGTATTTATCAAGCTCAAGGGTGTGACTCGCAAAGGTCACGCATGTCATTAAAATGAAAGCATCAATAGATTAGATATTTTCTCAAAGGTGACACTCTCCCGCTCCTTTGTAATTAGCCTCATTTTTATGGCGAGCAGGTCAGTTAAAAGTTAATTCCAGTGATCACACCAATGAATCTTTACACCAGGTGATATAAACCTGTTATGCTGTGGGTACAAAATCCCTGTGCACAACACAACTAGCTTCTGTAACACCTTACTTCAGGAAGAGGTCCAACTTTTGCTGTTATCTTTGGGTGTCCTCTGCGAGTCGTCGCGAATGCAGCGTTCCAATAAGCCTTAAGGATATTGGGAGTGATCCAGGAAATACATCTGACATAACAAAGGAGCTTTGAAGAGCAAAAGCAACGGCCTTGACAATATTGAAGACACAACATCTGCATTATGCAGCTATAAATCCATATTGTATGTAGACATTTCACTTCAGATGTTGCCGTGCACGCGCCACAGGATATGAACTAATGTTTCAGAAAGACAGAATTTTAATCTCATTTAGGCATTTTAATAATTCAAGTATTGCCTTAATCGTGTTAATGCTGTCATGTTATTTTAATGAAAAGATAATTGATAGTGAAACTATATTATTCACTTGGTATGCTGTTTGCTTTTTCAACGCGGGGGCTGCACCGGCACTCGGTAGTCATTGCAATTGGCAGTAAATGTAAGTGTAAAGTCTAATTTCTTCTTCAAATTCTGCTCAGAGCAACAACATGTTACCGATTTGATTAACATAGATTAACCATTTTCAACTTGGCAATAGGGTGCCAGACTATGATCTGGGGATAACAAATTGTAACTTGCATCCAACTAACATAAGCTCCATGAATAATGTTGTCTACTAGATAAAGTATGAATAATATTAAAGATGTGTAAAGTATTATTCACTGTTCACAAGAAGATATTACCCAAGTTTTTCCTCTGATCGTAATATAGCCAGGAAGAGCTCATCTTCCCTGTAAGGCCTGGGTGTAGCCTGCGATTTGTTCTGCTTTATGCAGAGAGTACCTCCTGCATAAACACACTATTAGAGTTTAGAGCTTGTGCAGCTCCTCTTATCTGCCAAGGATGCCTCTGATGGCTTCTGATTGAAATGCCAGCTCTGAAGTTCTGTGCTCAGCCACACGTGTAAACGCGGCAACAGAATGTAACTTATTCCCTCAAAGCGCTTGTTTTCTCTCCCCAGGCAACTGGAGATTAGTTAGTTCAAATTCTGGACGGGTGCTTTTTGAAGAAAGCCGTTTTCGGGGAGATGCGCGTGAAAAATTGGCAAGCAAGCATTAATATGTATAATTAATTTTGTTGTTATCCACATATTTGAGCAACAGAGGGAGAGGTGCAGACTGAATTCGGAGCCTGTACTCATAGGAACTCAGGGACAGCATGTGGATCATTTTTAACATTTACATTCCAATTCAATTTGCTCAACTGGAATTATCTGGCACCCCTTCTTGGAGATTAATTCAGTTTCCTTGTTGTTCATTTCTAAGTTTAATAACATAACCCAAAGGTATTTCTTTTTCTTTTTTTTTTTTTTTCAACGAACACAGAAATTTCGCGAGCTTTTTTCCTGCAATGTTTTGTGTCTCCTGAATTTTTTTTCATTCCCAGTATATGAGTATATAACAAATTGTCACTCATAGCTTATCAGTATTTTCACATCTCGGTCCGCTGCCAAGGCTTGACAAGATAATCAGGCTCTATAGCGGGAAAAAAAAAAAAGTGTGTTCTCACAGTCGTAATGTACAAACATGGGCACAAAGTTGTGAATTTCTCCGAAAAGAGGAAATCACAGGACAAATTACCAACAACAACTTGTGCATCTGTTGTTTCTTGTCTTCTCAATCAGAATCAATTTGACACCTGCTCGTTGCACCGTGGCACCACAAAGGAATTCAGTCGCACGCTCACCCAGTTTCCAGGTGTCTTGAGGCATTTACGCCAGCCGCCGTTCGTCTCATAGGTTGCTTGAAGCTCGCTGGGGTCGCTGGTCCCTTCTCTGCCACCCCCTCATCAGGATAATTAAGCTTTCTCAGCCTGCTGCACACAAATGGGGAATTTCAGCAGCCCCTCCAAGTTGCAGAGATAGTCGGCAAATTGCCTCTGATTCGCCACCTGATTGTGCTATGATTATGTTGTCATTGGATGCTGTGATTATGATGGCCCATAATTGCTGGTGTGCATTAGCTGCTACACAACGCCCCCTGATCCCTCCGTCTACCTGTCTATGTATGCATCGACCCCTCTGTCTGTAAGTCATCTTCTTTCCCCTCTGTTTATCATCGTCTGTCTCGGTTTCTTTCTTTTGCTTCACTAATTCCGACAAACACACAGAGATTCCGGTTGTGAAACACTTTGATGTACTTTGATGCAGGATTGTCTGCTTTTTCTGATGCAGTGTGAAAATGGTATTTCCCACAGTGCTTCATGTTTTCTACTGATGTCTGTAGCTTTTGCTCAGAGCGCTATGTTTTATAATGTGACTGAGACTCTTAACATATATTTTATTCATATACGTATATATAAATAGAGAGAGAGAGAGAGAGAGAGCAAGAGGTAAAAAAAAAAATGTCAGAGGTGCTTTGAGGAAACTGAGCTGATTCCCAAGTACGTTGGCATGCGTCTTCTCAGGACCCGTGGATTACTTAATGATTCTGCCGAGGTGTCTGTGTGTCTTACTGTGATGAGATGGAGGTGGGAGTATTGTTTTACAAGATGTACAAACACTTGTCCACCATCTATGCATGCGAAGTACCTCCTTGTGGCACAGGATTCTCATTTTCTCGAATTGCATCAAGTCACCTGCGGCAAGCCAGCACAATGTGCCACATCTTGGCGCAGGATCGGCGTTTGTTTGGGTGGTAAAACAGCAAAGTGTTTATTTGGGCTTGTTGGACTGACGGTGTCCCCTGTCAAAGCGACACTTCAGCTGTCAGCATTTGAACAAATGGAGACTAATTTGCATCTCATTAATCCCGCCTCCTCTCTCGGCTCCTCTTGAAGAATTCAAGTTTCTTTCTCCTCCTCCTCCTCCTCCTCTCAGAATTCCCTCGCTGTTTCATGCCACATTACTGTCTTAAGCCAAGCTCATTAAAAGACAGCACTTTTCTTGAAGTCCAGAGCCACTCTAGCTGTTCTCACTAAATGACTGATAGACATGTGTTTTTGCTCTTTTCAGGTCTGGAGTGCTTGATTAAAAAGGCATGACTTGGACTCTTGATGAGCATATGGATTAAAAGCTCTCAGTGATTGCCTGGCCATTCCCCTCACTCTAATTGAAAGCCTAATGTGCACCCACCGCATATTAATTAAAACCAGAGGTTATAGGCCCTTGGGGCACACCATTTAGGTCTCTCATTAAAAATTAATAACCTCAGTTAATTATTATTATCGTGTTGTGAATCACGTCAGCAAATAAATAAGACAATGGGGCCGTCTTCCTCTAAAACCCCAGAACAGAGAGAGTGTTGGGCAAGGGGGGGGGGGTTATCCACAGTGTGAGTAGCTATCAATTTGACAATCCAGACCAGTTTTCAATTAGAGAACAAATAGTGTATATATTCTTTGTGCTTCCACAGTGGTCCAAATGCAATGGGCTTGTGATCAATGATGCAGACCACAAATTTAATTGTTTGAGTTAATCCACTGTAGAATGTGGCCTTCAATCTATAGCTATAAAAAGCAAGTAGGGATATGAACATTTCATTAACCTGCAAATAAAGATAGGCTGGTATAGAACAAAAAGAGCATCACAGAAAGGGTCATGTACACTTTAATTATACATTGTAGGTTACCATTAAAATAAGGATAATAGCATTAAAACTTACTTATTCTATTCCTATTATATGTTTTGGTAAAACAGTAAGAACACCAGATCCTCTTGCATTAGCCAAGACCAAAAAAAAGTGCCCATAATTACAGTTATTACATATCAGCAGCAGCAATTGTGGTGCTCTTAGTGTTTTCTGTCAGAGTACCAAGAGAAATGAGTTAGTTGCTGCAATAACAAGTACATCCTTCCAACTTAAAGCTTGTAGATTTGTACATTTGCGCTCATGTACGTATTTTGGAGTCTGTTTTGTACTGAGACCAGTTCCTTTTAGTGCATACAATTAATGGAAGGATGAAATGTGATGTCACCCATTGGTTTCTGCGCTGAAGTTTTCTCGCAAGTAGTTTGGATTTTGACACTTTGCAACTGGAAGTGACCATATTTGAGCAACAACTGTAGAAATGCATGAGCCCAAGGGGTCAGAATTGGGTGAAAGCCTAGTACTGGAATGTCTGGGGTCACTAGAAATGTATGTTAAAAAGGGGGAGGGGCATATGTTTGACACCCCTGATCTAGAATCACCTTCATTCCAAATGCATCTTTATCATTCTGAGCTGAACCAAACCTCATATATTACATCATATAAGATGTATGCCATCATAAATTACACCTGTTTGTTTCCCCATTCTGCTGCATCCCAAACACAGATTACTCTCTTGACACAAGACCTGCAAATTTTCTAAATACAACATGATGTCATTTTTTCAGAAGACACCTATAATATGTCAAGTTCACAGCTGGGAGATTCTTAACTTGCAATGACTCTGCATTATCATTCTGAGAACCAACTCAAATAGATCGATTTTCCCATATCAGTGAGCAGTGATATTTTATTAATGTAGACTCTGGATTTATGTTAGAGTAAGGCTGCTTTTTTAATTTTGTGGGAATTGTATTGGATCTTGGTGGAGAAAGACTCTTTTCACCTCAGTTATTTTATTCCTTGCCACCTGAGCGTAACCTATGGCGGGGCGCCTAGATGATTTCCATGCATATATATTTGATTAATGACATGCCAGCATCATTGTCAAGTCCAATGCCATTCAGCACTGCCAGCTACAAAAGAGTGCTATCAGCATGCAACAGATAATAATAGAATAGAGGGAAAGAGGAAAGTTGCTATTCTTCATATAGTAATTTCCGCATTGTTTTTTATAGTTGTTAATTTCCCCTTTGAAGTGAGTAATGATCACCTTACTTCCCCACATCATCATCATCATCATACCTGTCAGCCTTTTTGCAGCCTAAGATGTTCAGACTGAGCAAACACAAAGCATCTGTTTGCATTGCTTTTGTCTACAGATCAAAGGCAGCTCTGACTGCAAACAAGTTCGGCAGATGACACAAGGTGCCAAATGTTTCCTCAACATCAGATGGCTTCTCCTCCATCCATATTGCATTCTAGGCCAAAGCTCCCAAACGCCATCACAAGTATTTCCCCCGAGGTTCCTCCCTCTCCGTTCACAGTCGAGAAACATCCCCCAGTCGAAAAAAAAAGGCGCGCCACATGAAGTTAAATGATTTTGAAGAATTCTAATAACATCGGAGTTTTGTGCTACAGAAATCCCAGAAACAAGGCAGAAGAATGCGTAAGACCGGGGATGGGAGGAAAATACCATATGAGGCGTAAAGGCGGAGCTGCTGTTGGATTCCTCATAAGAATTATTCAAGGAGAAATGGCACCTGGCCTGGGGGAAATCAGCACTGCCTTCAGCCGGATTACTCCTGGCACAATCCGGACACAGTCTTGTTTGATGTCCCCCACCCATCCGTCTTGTATGTAGTCTTTTATCTCACTCTAAAGTAATATAGTCTTCACTGCAATTCAATAATGGCCCAGCCGAGCCTGTCAGGCTGCGTTTGGCCGTTATCTCACGCAGGCCTGTCCACTCCAGCAACGAGCCACCCGATATTTGTGTGTGTGTTTGTGTGTGCGCGTTGGTAAGTGATTTCATCCCCAGGGGAGGGACTTCATGTTTGTGTGTGTGTGTGTGTGTGTGTGTGTGTGTGTGTTTGTGTGTATGAAAGACACACATAAATAAAGAGAGAGAGAGTGAGAGAGACGGGAAAAGAGATGCCGAATCAATTGATGTGTGTCTGCACCATGTGGCAGACAGAGGGGGAAGTGGGGAGACAGACGGTCTATTTATCCCTCAGTGTGTTTGTATGTGTGTTTTGACCGGTTATCCTACTTGAGATCTAAATTAAGAAATAGCGCGGGTGATGGGGCAGATGCTTCGGCCAGCACCTGTGTGTGTGTGTGTCTATATATATATATATATGTGTGTGTGTCTGTCAGCTTGTCCTAGCACAAGTGAAGGGTTTTAACTCATTTCCTAATTGGATAAAAGGGCCAGATACTGCCCAGTGTGACCTGGGCCTTGCAGCAGGACAGTAGGAACCACAGTAATTTACCCACAGAGTGACAGCCACGCTGATGCATTCAGGTTACACTGCTGGAATCGGGACAGCGAAGGGTCAGCTCGTCTGCATATCCCAAATTAGATGGATGCCGAATAAAAAGATTGACTGACTGGAACACAGAAAAAGACTCCAGGAAGATCATTGCACAGACTGATGGCTTTGCTAGCGCAGTTACCCAAGATGGATGAAGCAAGGATTGATGGATAAATCATAAATGTATGGATATCTTCATAGCACTACATCTCAGTCTAATGTTTGAGGCTATTTTCAGTTCATGTCGGGCTGTAACTGCATCTGCATAAGCAAGCAGCTTTCATTTACCTCGCAGTCACCGGGCATCATGTCCCACAGCTCATTCAGTGCATGCTAATATATGGCTGCACAGGCCTCCCCATCATAATCACCCATAACACTAAAATGAGACGCATGACAGTAAATAGCAGTCAAGCTTTACAAAGACTATTTGGCATGGGAATGATTTTTGTTGCTAGCAAACACTTCAGTTGCCAATAAATCAGACAGATTTTTTGATATATTAAGCTGCTTCTTTTATTGTCATGCCTCAGTGCAGCCTGTGCATGCAAATAAAAAGATATATTTACTGTACATATGGACGAGGAGAGAGAGAGAGAGAGAGAGAGAGAGAGAGAGAGAGAGAGAGATGTCGTTCCAAGAGTCAGACTGAAAATGGTGAGTGATTTGTTCTTTCAATCAAAAATAGAATTTGATTTAGGAGCTGTGAGTGAACAAACAAACAGCAACAACTTCAGAATGAATAAACACAATGTTTCACAGTCGTGTTCTTGGTAATTTATTACTTTACTCAACGCACAAATTTTAAGTCTAACTACAGTCTGTATTCTCATGCACAACAGCAAAAACCTAATAGCTTTATTTGTCACATGGATGGTCAATTTAGTCTGGGTCTCCTGCCGCCTTAACGTTATCTCCTAAAACATGTCTGAGTTATTAAACATGCCGAACACGGAGAAGCCATATGTGCACAGTGTGACACACATGGCCAGGGTTTGCACATAGAATACACTCGTGCTAGCATCTGCATGGAAGAACGTGACGGAAACACCCCGCTGATGCAAGGGGCTCTGAGGGGTCAGGTAGACTTAATTGCACTGAGGGAACATGTGTGATAGTCCAAGCTGGTGGAGCCACTCTGCAAGGGGGCCGGCCATCTGCCACCTCCAAAGCCAAAGGACCAATTTGGTTTTAGTAGTTACAG
Source organism: Ostorhinchus cyanosoma (assembly GCA_029814465.1). NCBI lineage: Eukaryota > Metazoa > Chordata > Actinopteri > Kurtiformes > Apogonidae > Ostorhinchus > Ostorhinchus cyanosoma. The sequence continues at coordinate 13,612,645 of JAPTYQ010000011.1, forward strand.
GATGTGTTTATGTTCTGGTACAGTTTGGATTAGTTTTTATTTTTATTCAGTCGCTTACTTTGGCTTGGCATTCTAGTCTATTCTCTATTTTTGAGTGCGTAATTAGTTTTATTTCGAGGATGGAATTTTTTTTTAGAGTTTCTGGTATGATGACAACAGCCTATGAAGCCTATGGAGTGTTTTGTTTTTTTTTATATTGAAGAATCAACAGCAGGGGTCTCAAATGTGCGCCACAAGGTCCAATCTGGCCCATGGGATGAATTTGCAAAGTGCAATAATTACACCGAAAGTATTAAAAATCAAAGGTGTGAAGCTCATTTTAGTTCAGGTTCCACATACAGAACAATATGATGTAAAATAAAATAATAGCATAATAATTTCTTAATTTTTCTAGGTTCCACTTGGCTAGTTTTGCTTCAAAAGAGCTAAACTGAGTGACCTGGAAAATGAGAAATTATTTTAGTTCTAAACTCCAAATTTTTAACAATATTATGCTTGTTACCAAATGTTAGTGTAACTTTGTACGTAATTCACATGAGACATAATATTGTCAAACGGGCACTTATTTTTCATACAAATTTCAGTTTTTTTCAGGTTATTTACGTGTTTTTTGTAAAAGGATAGTTTGTAAATGTAAATATTTTCATAATTTAATGTTTTTTATTGCACTAAAACATGTAAAATCGTGAAAAAATTTTTAATCCACGTTAAAAAAAAAAAACTCCCTCTTTTGTTCTTATGAGTTAACTCTTTTGCAATCACATTTTAATATCTTGCTTTACTCCATTTTAATTTCAATGTATGATTTTAAAATAATTGTCTTTGCTTCTGCGAATGTATCTTAAAAGCATGTTTTATCTGATTATTTTTTCCTTTTTGATTTTAATGTAATTATAATGTCCTGCTTTTTTTTTTTTTTTTTTTTTTTAATGCCTTTGTAAGCACTTTGACTTACCCTGTATATGAATACGGCTATACAACTAAAACTGCCCTTGCCTTGTTTCAGACTTCCTGGTGTGAACATGACATTTAATAACATCATATGCACACTACTGTAATCAAACTATAGCAAAATTCACTACACAAATCAGCATATGAACTGTTTGGTGTCTGCTTTAGCTACAATAATAATAATACTTGCGTAGCTACTTATGAACCTCATTTAAGGCCCAAGCTAGTTCTTTAAATTTCATGTTTTCATGTTTCCAACTGTGTCCACATCTAGACTTGATTGCTACTTGAACACCTTCCATCCATCTGCTGTTTTACAGTCCTCTGAATAGAACCAGTATCCTTTTGTCCAAGGTTTAAGTGAGTCAAGATGTGGCTTTTTTCTTTGATTGCACATTACACTGACAGTGTCTGCCATTGATTAAACACAGTTCATCTTATTTAAGAGTTTCGTTGATGAGCTACAATTTACTCTTGATTCTAGAAGGACTCAGAACTAGATCCTAGACACCACCTATTTAGCCTGATGCGTTCCAGAAGGAGATACAAAAGCCTCCAAACCAGAACGAACACATTAGGAAATGATGTTTTGTCCACTGGCAATCAGGACATTTAACTGAGCCACTGATGTTTCTGCTCTAGTAGAAAAAAATGTGCGATATCGACTACATGTTCAATGTTATAAGTTGAAATACAGTCATTTATTTCCACACAGTAGTTTCATACAACTTAGCCTCTGTATGATAGTAGTGTTTTTTCTTTATATTCAGTCTATTTTGGTGCATATGTTTACTCTTGGTTTTATTGAAATGGACATTTCAGTAGTTTGGGTCAATATATAACAGAGGGACTTGCATACATCGATATTAAATGTAAAAAAAAAAAAATAAGTAAAAGTTTTTTATGTTAATTATGATCATGTCTTCAAAAATTCCAGCATTATTTAATTATGGAAACAGTCACTTATCAATAAATGATTAATAAATAACTGACTAAATGTACTAAAATATCAACTAAATAATAATAACATCCAAATTTAACACCAAGCACCTTCTAATTAGCTAAACATTAATAAAAATGAGCTTATTCAAAAATTGTGTTGAGATAATCAACATATGTTCTTTCTCCTCTTTTATAGTTATTTAATATGAAGTAGTGTGTGAATCAAAAATGTATTTATCACACTCTTGTCAACAGTGTTACTAAAATATCTTCATGTATAACTTTCAATTTCAATTTGACTCAATTTTATATATGATATTTAGAAGAATCTTTCTGTAAAAATGCCATGTGATGTTATAGTTATGTTGATTTTTGGCCTGAAAACAGCAAAAATGTCAACTATGTTAATCTGTAAAGGGAACTCAAAAAGTCCCTCCTTTACTGTATATATTGACCCTGTTGCTTTCCCAATTTGGTTATGTAGGTGACTATATAATAAGAATAAAGGTTATGTTACCTTAATCAGGAATACAACAAATTCAACCGACTTTAAAGCTATAACGTACGACTTTTGTCACTAATTTTTCGTCAAATCAGTAAAACCCGAGTCGTAGCCTAAGTATCACGAAGCCGTATGTCTTTCCGTTATAACGCACCTGAAACTCTTCCTTCAAGGTGAATAATTTTGAAATGTACTCCACCATAAACAATCCATTTTGCAAACAGAGCCAGTAGGTCACTCTGGCATTTTTTGGAAATTTTTTGCGACATGCATTGTGGGAAGCGGAACATGGAAACGGCTTCATCGCCTCTTGCTACTGCAGCTGCATGGAACTCCGCCTCCCACAATGCACGGCGGAACAAATTTTAAAAAAAATACCGGAGTGACCTACCCTCATGATACTTCGGCTGTGACTCAGGATTTACAGATTTGATGGAAAAATGTATGGCAAAAGTTTAATTGTGCAGTTGTTAAAATATTCTACACATAGTGAAACATTAGCATTCGATCAGTAGTTGTGTGTTAACATGCTTTCATTTCACAAGCAGGTTTTTACACTGCAAAAATGACAGAATTAATTTTATTGAGCAGTATTCATAAGGAAAGGTTTGCAAAAATGTCGAAAACATACTTACAAATTTACTTGCATTAATTCGGTAAAAATGTGCAAGGATAACTAAAGGAAAGGTAGTTGTTGTAGACAGCAGTGGACTGATAATAAGTTGACAGCACTAGTGAAAGCTTGCAGTCGGACTGCATGTCTTTGTACCTATTTTTATACTGTGCCCTATTCATTAAGGCTGATGACTGATAGGCCACTTTGTTGGCAGCCAGCATCCATAGTGTGATGCAATGACCTTGGATCTGAACCAGAGAGATGGGCTCTAAATAAAAAGCAGGTTGCCATTGAGCGAAAGTGCCTGTTTCGTAGGACTTAAAGCAACAGCATTTAGGCTGCGGCCACACACAGATCAAGTGCATTATCACTTTACAGGTGTTCATGGGGAGGGATGTCATGTGTGATTGATGGGAGTTAAATGGCTTTGACTTTAAAAACTCAAAGTGATGCTGTCATACGATGGTGCAAGTTGATAAAACACTGAAACAACTGGCAAACTATACGGCAAAGTCACCGCCTATACCGTCTAAATATGGCGCTGCTTTAAAATGATACGGAATGTTATTTCAAGGGTTTTGTGGTTTTTTTGGTTACGTTTTTTTTTTTTTTTTAAGGTATTTTGTTTTAAGTCGGTGTTGGCTCTGATATGCAGTTACAGGACTGTTTACTTTCGATCAAAGACGAGTTTTTGAGACCGTTTCTGTTTCACTGGAATTTTCACAAGCCCAGTGGAGGCTCATTTTCCTTTATGTGATCTCTTTGATTTCTCTAGCTTTTTTTTTTTTTTTTTTTTTTTTTATTTTTTTTAGTTTTTTTTCTAGCTTTTTCTTCTCCGTATCCCCTTCACCTATCCCCCTGAGGTCTGATGGATGTACAAGCATCTGCCACTAATTAACGAAGAAAATGTTATCATGACCAATAGTCACAATGGGGAGAAAATGTGTCCTAGTTATGTAGCCTTATTTATATATCAAATTTGGACCATGTTGTTTATATAAAGTGTGTCTTTTCTATTTCTTATAATCTTTCCCGGTAGCTTTATCCCAAGGAGTGTAAAGTTTCAGCCTGGCCAAAACCTTTCAGTAGATCACCATTAGCTTTATAAGATGCATTCAATGTAGCATCATTTCTACAGTAAATACGACAACATATATTAACATTAATCATGTTGATTTTATTTCTTGTATTTATTGATTTATTGTATTATGCGAGATTGATTGTTTGGTGATATGTGAGATGTACACTTCTGTTGCAAAACAAATTGCCCTTCAAGGACATTAAAGATTTTTCAATTCAATTCCATCCCATCCCGACTTCAGTTAAGATCTTGGTCTTGATCTTGTTCTGATGATGGAGAGTCATTCCGCTATGTAAAATCTTCTCCATCACATTCCAAAGATTCTCAGTGGAGTTGAGGTCTGGACTCCTGCACGTTGAATCATTCTTTCACAAGCTGGACGAGCCAAAGAATTCCCTGTATTGTCCGGTTTTTACGCCTTCAAGCAAACGTATGGTTGTTGAACAAATTGCTGCTTAAGTTAAAGTGAAAGAATGTGTTTATTGTAGTTTTATCCAATGTCTCGTTGCTTAGATAAATCCTTTTCCTTTTGGTTCTGTCAGAGTGTATTTGTCTCTATTTCTTCATTCGATTTCCTTCCGGCTCCTGTAATAATATTTTCCTTATCTGCCAATAATTCCATTTTTAGAGTTAAAACGTGTAGATGTACTGAACGCCACTTATGGCTTAACTCATTTTTGTGAACTTTCTTTTTATGATTTTATGTCCAGTTATGGGATTTAGAAGCTTGCATGAGTGCACACAATGGACTCAGAGAGCGAAGTTTTAACCAATGGGGCCCTTGGTGTTAATGTCTGTTTTGAACTGGGAGGCAAGACTTAGGAATGAAGGCCTTCACTCATATCACATCACTGCCCTCCTCCCGCTTCTCCATTTCCACTCATATTTCCCTGACGGTCCATAAAGAGACAGCCATTTGAGAGGGTGCATTGATTTCTGGGCATATCTGGTGATAAAATGTGCCTCTCCGCCCGCAGCTCCTTTAACTACCCAATTTGAGGGCCCCTGATTTGGCAGGGCCATGCAGGAACTGTAAATAGAGCTGTGAATCAGAAGGGAGTCGGCAGGAAGTGGGGATAGCGTCTTTATTAAAGACACATACAGACAGTAGGGGCAACGGAACAAACCAAAGGAGTCCCCTTATGGATTTCAACACTTGCTGCTGTTGGACGAAAGATAAACTGTCCAGAAAAAGACAAAAGATGCATGGACGCAGACGGTCCTGTACTTATTAGCTGCATTACTTTGTTTTTTTTTTTACACATCTCTCCAAGAGTAACCACTTCTTGGAAAAGCTTTTTTAGCAATAAGTAAAAGTTTGTCGTTTCTCTTCTGAAAATTTGCCCTTCACCTTTTGTTTGCTTCAAATTTATGCCTGAGATGAAAGCAGTGTTATCGAACTACAGATGAGAATGGGGTGTTTCTTTAGAAACACTCCCGAGCCTGCGTCCCTCTCTGGCCAGTAATGAAGTATTGTCCCGGTCGTACCACTTTATCATGATCTATGAAACTCTGATTTTGATGCAATAGAAAACCAATCACTTGCAGCGAGTCTCCAGGCAAAGCATTAGTCATCATGTCTTTGACACCACCTAAGAATTGGATCATTCTTTTAAATTAAAAGCACTCATTTGTAAATATACACTTGCAGACAAAAAAAGACACACTCTCTTCTTATTTTGATGTATGAAAGAATAAAGCAACAGTGCTCAGGTGAATAAATGCTTGCCCACAATTCTGGGACACTCGAACTGCACCTGTGCAAAGAGACCAGAAGGAGGGGGGGTGCAGATGATTGAACACCTTTGCTTTAATCTGGCATTGGTAAATTTGTGTTCTTTATGGGATTATTTCTCTGAGCCAGTGCATCCTATTCACCATGTCAAAATGCACATTAATGGCCAAGTTCTGCAGGTTGTCAATACGATGCCAATATATCCTCTTTCTTCATTCTTCTTTATATTATTTTTCAATAAACCCCTCTCCACAACATTATTCAGGTACATATCTTTCTCAGCTGGAAAGGCTCAAGTCAAGAAACTTAATCTGTGTTGCTCAATAGAGAGCTTCTGTTGTCTGATGGAGTCTGACGGTTATTGAGCACCTGGGGTGTATTCAATAAGCTTAAAGTTTGTCCCTGCTTTAGTTCAATAAAGGAACACTCCATGCCAATTTGCCCATGAGATATATGTCTCACGTAACTGATGGTGAACTGCTACATGTTCAAG